>RJWT010002379.1:13523-41289 GCA_004365215.1 Cuniculus paca | reverse complement strand
TCAGCTGGATTCTTTGGGTCTCTAGCACATGGATAGATCTCTGCATTTGGCTTTGCGAGTGACTATTATAAGATAATCATATAAACTTATGTGTCCTGTATTTAATCTGTTCCCTTGCAAACCACTGACCAGGGTCAGTGAATGAAGCCTGCTCTGAGACCAGATGGAGTACCCAGAGGTGTCTGCATCAGATGTTGTTTTCCCTGCCATGTCATCTGTTTTACCCTGGCCATGCTCAATGCATTTTGGAAAATTCACAAGTAGCACTGAACTATCAATTGAATTTTCATCTGGATTATTACAACTAATTTCCCCTTCTTCCTTCCAAGATGAGAGCTAAACCTTCCACCAGAGAATGTTGCCAAACAGATCAAAACATGCAATGAAAACCAGGCCTCACCTCCTAGGTTTAAGAAAGCAACATCTAGATCAAAGAATTACACTTTTTTATTGTGGTAGCTGCAGGTTTGGGAGTGACTCTTGGATTTTGAGGCCCAAGAGTCCACATAAAGCTCTCCTAAAAGAATCAGAAAAAACAAAATGTACTTCAGGATGACTATGTCTGGAGATCTCAGTGTGAAGACCCCCAGTTTAATAGATGCACAATCTCAGCTCTCCTGTCTACTAACTGCTTAACTTGGGCAATAAGTTACTTTGCTGAGCCTCAATGTTACTATTTTAAAAACAGCAGTCATGATGCTAGCTGTCAGAGCTACTGTAGTATTGAAGCAGAATGTGCAGGGATACTCCCTGACTTACCATGATTCTAGTATTCTTCTTAACAATGTTGCAAAAGTGATTTGCATCCCACAGAGCTGGTGCTTTGGTGACCCTTTCCTGGGCTAATGATATGCTCTAGAATACTTTCCATGCTGGGCAATAGCAGCGAACTAGAGTTTCAAGTCAAACACAGGATCACAAACATATGCAGCTAACACTCTGCAGAGCTCTAATGTGCTCTTTTGGTGAAGTACAAGGTTTGGAATGTTAGGTCTATGGAATGCATTTTTGACTTACGATATTGTCAACTTAGGGTAGATTTATTGGAATGCAACTTTATGTGACTGTAGTCATTCCAGAAGCACTGATACACAGTATATCAGACTTCGGATAGTATTTGGGTCAATAAATGGTAGTTATTCTTCTGAATACTGTATGACATAACAATTAAGAAAATATCTTGAAAGCTATTAAATCTCTTTGCCTCTTATCACTATCCCTACTGCCCTCATTGTTACGTTAAAACCCATGATACGATGAAAGAACACCTTGGTTAAATGTTCTGTAGCACCATAACTGCTAATTAATGAAGTCTGATTGGAATCATTGAAACAGCAGTGCAGCCTTACTGTCTTCCCCCAGCGACTAGCACAGTGCTTCGGTGAGGGTGGCGCCTTGGTGCTCCGATCATATTTCCTGCATCAAATTTAGAAGAGGATTAGGGTGGGCCTTATGCATAGTGTTACTTCTTTCTAAGAAAATGTATTCTCTTATATTAATATGCCTTAGATATTTTAGGTCGTCTTTCTCCTTTCCTGAAAATATGTTTGAGTATTTCCTGGGGTAACAGCCTATTCTAGAAAAGAGGGACATAATGCTCTACAGAAGAGATGAACCCAGTGGTCTTATGAACATCAATACCTCTGGGAAATGCAACTTGGTCAATGAATGTGCAAACCAGCAACCTGCCAGGTTAGATATTGACATTTTCTACGAAGGAAAAAGTAATGGCGTAGAGGTAACTGGAGTTAGGTGTGGGCGATCATCTTTCGATTATGGAGTAAACTCGGACCATGTTTGAAATGATACCTTCATAATGGTAAATAGTCATGGCAAAAGAAAGATGGTTCCGTGCTCTCCACATAGAAAAATAAGTGACTTGATTTGCATGAAGATGAAGAAAGAGTTAAGTGATGGATACTACAAGCTCGGGGAAGGTTGCTGAAGACTGAGGCTGGAGGGGAGGGATTGCTAGGTAGGTCGTGGAGAGATCCTACGTTCACTAGGGAATCTGTACTTTTTTGGGTACAATGGGAAGACATTTGAGCATTGTAAAAATGGTAGTGAGAAAAAGAAGTGTTATTTTATAGCTATGCATAAGCATTCGATAAAGCACTCTTTGGATATTTGTATCAATGAAGTAGATGATCACCTATGCCTTGTCTTGAAAGTTCATATTTTCCCTCATTAAAAAATACACAGAATTTGCTTGTTCCTAACATCTTGTTCTGAGATGGTTTGCAGCGTATCACCTAGCATGGCTGAGCTCATCCTGGTTTTTGACCCAAATTTTCAAATGGGGCCTGATTTGCTGTTATATTTGTTTTCTTCTCCCAAATTGTACTGAATCCTCTTTGTATTTATGTGTTTAATGAGAAGAAGCTAACAGAGTTTTTGATTGACTGCGTCTGCCGTCTTTGGGTTACCGAGGTTTTCCTTTAGAAAGTTTGCTCTGACCTTCAAACTGTAGGCTGGGTAAAGGTTCTGCCTAGTTCAAGTGCTCAGGAATGCAGCATTTGCATCGGCCTCTGCGTTTGTCATCAGCCTGAAGACTACTGTGACTTCACAACTGCCTCTTGCCTCCAGATTTTTAAGTGGAGATTGCTTTTTAATTTCTCTTACTGACTTTGGCATTCTCTCTTATTTAAAATAGATATTTCCAACTCCTGTGCAGTTTTTCTTCTTTTGTTTGCCGTATCTATGTATCGTTCTGCCTGTATACGTTATTCTTCTCTGTTCTAAATTGGTACGCATTCATGGTGATCTCCTGCCCTCCACCTCCCTCCCTTCCATGCGTCAAGCTTTGTATGGTGTCTTAGTCACATTTCCGCACATTCCTCACTGACTTGGAAGACTCTTGGTAGAGTACACATCACGGCCCATCTGCGTATCTAGTGCCAGGAAAACACAGAAATGATGGTTTATTCATAATTTCTCTTTTGCTTGGCAAAAACCTTGTTAACTTATTTTTAATTTTTCTTAAGTAGCTACATTATTTTTGTATGCCTTGAGGCTTTGAAAACTTTTTTTTTCAATTTAAAATGAATGTGATTCAATTTTATTAATTATAAACCGTAGCATTTTAATGGGCCCTTGGAAACCGCCATCAACTGAAAAAAATATATGAAACAATATTTTGAATGAACTTTTGAAGCCTCCAAAATACAATGTGTATAAATCCCATTTTAAACATTTTTCTTAATATGTTTACAATATGTGGTTCATTTTACAATGCTACTTTTAAATTCAGTGAGTGAATGTTGAAAGAATAATAGTGATTAAGAAAAGCATTTAAATAAAAGGTACTAATAAAGCAGGCTGCAACACGTTCATAAAATTCCACAGATAGAGCTCCAAGCTGTCCTTTCCTTTGTGACAGACAGTGATCAGTTCCTTTCATTTCTTCATCTACAAAGAGCAAACGTTGGTGATAAACATGAGACAGACTGGTTTGAGACATGTTTTTCTAATCTTCCACCAGTATTACTAAGGGCAAATACATGTAATCACTGAAGTTAAAATAACCAGATTTTAAGGTTCTATCCAGAAGAATAAAACTTTAGAAAATAGTCCAGCCTTTTTGGAAAACAACAATGCCAATTGTGATTTTCTCCTCTAAAGATGACTATGAGTTCAGAGAGGGTTAAACATGGGAGAGTTTGTTTTTAAAAGGAAATTCATTTTAATTTTGATTTCAGAAAATCATTGCTAACTGCTGTCAGTGAATATGAAACAAGCCTTCAAGACTCGTGAAAAGAGAATACTGACAAACTGTCTGCAAATGAGTGTGTGAAAAGTAGCAAAATACGGTGGCAGGATGTCTCAAACAGTGTTTCCCGTGAACACAAAAGCCTGCTCACGGAAAGTGCAAGGCTGGTGGGGACGGCCGGGTGAGCCAAAGCAAATCTGCTAACTTTCTTCCAGTTCCGAATTCTTTAACTAAAGGAATAGGTTGTTGTCATATTTAGAATTATTGTTAGGTTTCACTGAAGCTATCCGTCTTAAAATTTCATCTTTAAGTACTTGACCAAGAGATAAAATTGACTTAAAATGGCTATGATATGTTTGTGTTTGATTCGTTCGTGAGCAAAAAAGATACAAATATCATGAGAAATACAGATTATGAAAAGTCCGTTTAAGGTTTAAGGAACATTTCATTCATGCCATTGTTTTAGAAACTCTTTCTAATGGAATAGTCTAGGGTACAGTCTTTGGCCCTATTGGGGAATCAAATCCAAATCCAACTGGTAATTAGTAAAAATATTAAAATTACCATTTTACCATATTTCTTTAATAGATTTATTTTATGGATGCTGTTGTTTGCAAGCAATGATGCTAAGCCTCTGATAAGCTTTATCTTTCCATCCATACTGCACTGCAATTTCCATTTACTATTTCACTTGGTTCTGTGAGACAGAAGAATAAATCTCTTGCCCATAAACAAGCGTTTGGCCAGCGCCCTTCCAGAAGCCAGCTCTGGCCTCTGCTGCTTCCCTCCGAACTCAGTTTTCCTGCAGTGCTATGTCATCCTCTCTGTGGAGTCCTTTCTCCGGCTTCGTGTCGTCATGATGTGTCTGAAAGATCAATGTTGCGTTCTCTCTAGAAATTTCAACTGGCTCAGTTGAAAAACCTCCCCTTTATCCAGGTTATACCTCATTTCGATGTGTCTGAACCTTCCCAATGTCTCAATTTTCAAGATTCCATCCATCACTGAACCTCATCAATGTGAATACTAATTTACATGAACTAGAAATAATTAGCAAAATTATTTCATCTGTCTTGCTTAGTGGTAGGGAGCATGCCTAGTCACTTAAGGACCTGGTTTAAAGCCTCAGCCCCACAAAAAACAAAACAAAAGAAAACAAAACAAAAAAAGCAAAAGCAAAGTATATGCATATTTATTTAAATAAAGAAATACCCAAAGAACCATCTGACAGAAGGGTGGGAGGCTGAGTGGATCAAAAGCTACTCCTGCATCCCTTCCAGCTTTGTTATTCTTGAAAGCAAAGGTAACTATCATGCTCCATTTTTAAAATATTATTGTACTTGGAAAAAACGTAGGTTACCCATATGGTTAAAAATAAAATACTTCAAAAAACAAAGCTTTTGTAAATAAGGAGGGTAAGAAGGGTTAAAGGGAGGAGAAGGAAAGGGGAAAAAAAGCAGTGAGATATATTATGTACAGGTAGAAATTCCCTACAATGAATGTGATCATTATGTATATCTAAAATATACCAATAAAAATGTTTCACGGTCACACAGTCTTAAATCCAACCACCTAGAGGTAATCATAATGTTTTTGGTGTGGTTTAAAAAATACATTTCTGCATCTTTTCCCTTATCAACCTTGCTTAATGCTCAGTCTACCATCTTGAATTGGAGAAATCACTAGTTTTGTTCTTAATGAGTTTTCCGGGTTTTTCATATACATTAGGATTAGGAAAATTTTTGAAATGTTTATCCTAGATGGTGGTTTCATAGCCTGAAATTGCTGCAGAAGGGCAGTTAACATTGTGATCTTTATGTCACTTGTGGGATATTGGGATATGAATTTTGTAGAAGGATCAGGCATTGACATGACATGAAAAGTCGACTCTCTTTGGCAAGAGAGTCTAGCTTCCCTCAAGGCAGAAGGCCAGTAAAGCATACTGAGGCCGGGGTGGTCAGCACAGAGTCATGACCCCCAAAATCTGAGCTGTGTTCTTCCCTCTCCCCACATTTGGGAGGGAACTGTTTGAAAGTGGACATGCTGGCTGTTTTTGGTGCATTTACCAGCCTCTCTGTGTGTGATCACTATACAGTCCGTCTTCAAAAATCTTGAGACATGATTGAAATTAGTTCATTATATGTAAAGAAAATGTGTCTTTAGGAGCTAGATTGTAAAGTGTGTTGAATGTGATTATGCTTCAACTTTGAATTTAGGAACAAGACCTAAATATAACTCATCCTTACAGAGATTCTATAAATCCCATATCTTGGCAAAGAAAACGATCACTTAACATATGATATTATTAAGGGTTTAATATGCAAATATTTGAAAATGTGAAGAATTTTCCAATATGTTTATGCACAGTGTACATAATTCAGTTTTAGCTTAGATGGCAGACTAATAACAGAAAGTACATTTTATTCACTGGCAATTTTTTTGTATAAAAGAAAAAACTACCTAAACATAACAGACATATATGGGAAATTTGCCCCAATTCTCATACCAGTCCATTAACTTAAAATCATCATGTGAACAGTAAACACAATATAAATACCTGCTCACATTTTTTTTTTGGTACAGAGGCTCGAACTCATGACCTCGCACTTGCTGAGCAGGCGTGCCTGTGCCACTGAGCTAAACCGCAACTGGTGCACTTTGCATTTAAATGAAATGCTACTCTACAAAACTTGAGTAAACTGATTCTAAAAGGTACATTCAGTTAGCAGTATCCCTCATGAAAAGTGATTTAAATAATGAAAGATAACAAATTTTTATGTTTCCATCAGTTACCTTAGATAAATGACTGATTTTTATAAATCCTTATCTCCAGGAAGGTGCAAAAGAACTCAGTATAACTTTTAACATGATTCTTCTTTGCATTGTCACAAAATACTATGCAAGATTATACAAAATAATGTAAATCAGTATTTTATGTTCAGGCCCAAGAGTTCAGAAAAGCTAACCTGTGAACAGAAACATTTAATATTTTTATCCTCATTGCATAAGTAATGATACAGAACTTCAGAGCAAAATTTCATAAATTGGTTTGGTGAGCAAATATTTATTATTCTATAGGATCATTGGAGCATATTCACCTTTAAATCTGCCATGCTTAGCACATAAAGCAAACATTTTTAGTAATGAATACTCAAAATATTTTAATTTAACTTCATACATATGGAGCACACGTGTGATATCAAACTCCTAAAACTTGTCTGTTAAGAAGATAGTGTATTTCCTTCCTTAACTTTAGGCTAAATTTTAAACTGTTACTCTTCTCAATTTTTAAAACATCATGCTCTTTTAAAGTTACAGTGAAATAACTTATTTTGTTCTAATAGATATTTTCTCTCTCATTAGAAGATGATGTCAGTGTCCAATTTAGATGATTTAAATCTCAGATATTTTAGGCTTTCTCACCTTTTCAGCTTCTTTCAAATTGCTTACTAAGAGGCATTTTCATGACAAGAGTATTTGTGTATGTCTTTTTGAGAGCCTAAATTAAAGGGCCTTTACGTATTAATAAATGCATTTTTGCATTATAAAATAAATGGTAAAATGCATGGCTTTAAGTAAGGAAGTACTGACTTAGAACAGAGCGTGCTCGTGTGATCAGAAGGCTAGGAAAACCCACTGTTACGGTATAGACCTAAAGTGTCCCTCTACAATGTCGTGTTCAAGAGTGCATTTGGGGAGGTGACTGGATCCTGGGGATGCTACGCCCACCTGGGAATTAAGTGATTGTTGCGTTCATAGCTGAATATGCTCTCAAAAGGCTGGCCCTGGCTGGAGATGGACACTGGCATGTGACCTGAGGGGTATGTTCTTGTCTCTGCTCCTCCCTTCTTTTTCCCTGTCCTTTCTGGTTGTCTGGGTTGAGCTGCTTCCCCCCGTTTTGTCCTCCACCATGCCAGTTTTCTCTGGGAGCTGGTCAATCACGCAGGAACAGATCTCACTGAAACCGTGAGCCAAACAAACCGCTACGCTTTAAAGTTGGTGAGTGTTGGTAATTTTGTCCCATCAACAAAAAAGTGACTAAGGCACCACCCAGATAATTGTGTTGCAGAGAAGGTTTTGTGACTTAGCAAATTACAAGATACATTTTTTTATTTGAAGCATAATTATTTTACTGACAGATAGTCCAGGAATTAATATATGTATTAGTTGCAAGTGATCATCGAGAATCTCTACTTTGGGAATGGTTGTGAAGCTGCAGCGTTCTTCTAATTAAGAAATATGGCAAAGCTCAAGACCTGGCCCCAGTGAACGTGCCCTCTCGTGCTGTGAACCCGCCGTGCCCCTCTCCCATCGTCCCTGATGACCTGCATCTCCAGCCTGTGCTGGACGCAGCCGTTCCATGCTGGTCTGGTTACATCATGGCATCAGTGCTGCTGTGACTTACCAGGAGGCACTCAGTGTTTTACCCAAAGATGCCCACATTTATTTCTCAGTATGCATTTTTCATGGTTTAGCTGGATGCGAGCCAGCATTAGTAATAAGAATAGATTATTTTTCTTCACCAAAATTCCAGAAGTGGCTCAGATTCCTGTTGTGAGAAGCAATAAGGAGGGAAGAGTGGACGGCTCTGTGCTCCTCAGTCTTTGCGGGCTCCCTGGGATGACAGCCTTGATGTCTGAACTGTGATTTCTTACCGTGATACATTAAGTCTTCGGTAAGTGTCAAACACTACAGGGCATGCCTTCGAGGCAGAGGAGGAGGAGCTGAAATCACAGTGCCACACTTCCACGAGCACAGAAATGAACAGGATGGAAATTTATTAAGGTTTGGGGATAGAGATAAACTTAAAGGACGATTCACACTGGGGATATCAAATCTTTAAGGGAATGAACAGTTTTAAGTGATGGGCTGTGCGTTTTTCTCCTCCCTGGTGTTTTTGTCTTGAGTATGTTGCACCGGCCAGCAGGGCTGGGCACTTCTCATCAGTGAGGCCCTGCGCCTCCCCCCAGGGACTTTCTTCTGCCCCCCACCCCCGTTCTCTCCCACTGAAAACGTCTTTGGCAGGTTGCTTTGTGCCACTAAGCAAAAGCCCTCTCTCTTAGAGATCTGTGTAAACACAGTGGATAGAAGAAGAGTGACTGAGCAGCTTTATGCTAGGTTGGTTAACAAATTGATGTGAGGACCAATGCTGGAGACATCTGAAATAATAAAGAGGTTCTTTGATGATGGCTGGAAAAGACCAGAATTTAGCTTTAGTTCTGATCCTCTTCTTTTCCTCCGGCCCCTGGCCCTAACTGTACTCATTGCTTTGTATTCTATGTGTGGCCAGGCAGTTGCTGAGTTCACCTTGCTAAATGCATATAAAGCTCTGGCAGCCTCTGCTTGGAATGTGCCTTTCTCACTTTGCCTTGACAACTTCTGTGCTGTCTTTCTGCACAGGCTGAGAGGTGCCTCCCCCGGGATACCTGGCTTGTCCCCCAGACCAGTTAGCTGTCTGACTTGGCACCCTCTGTGTCTTGTACAATGGTGCAGAGCACACGTTAGTACAGCCCTTTGTTGAAAACTTTGCTTCCTCATGAAACCAGCTGTGTGGAGAGAGGAGCAAAACCTGGCTTATGTACTGCTGATCTGACAGAACCAGCTCAATGCCCAGGACAGAAGTTCCCACAGTCATTTCATAGAGAATGGAGGGTGGACTCTTTTTGGAGATTCATTGGCGAACCAAGCCTTCTAGGCAGCCAAGCACATGCTGGTCATGTGACTCACTGCTCTGAGGGGGTTAAGCCCTGGCCTTGGAAGGTGACTGTCCGGACCCCAGGTCCCAGTGTTTCTATCTGGCTGGCCCCTGCTGAGAAGGACCATCAATCTGGCAGGCTGCTGACTTCTTTGGATCTTTTCTTAAAGTTTACCTGGAAAGAAACCATAAAGAAAGCCATTAGATTCTTTCCCCCAAAATCCACATAGACAATAAAGGCATTTATCTAAATAATGTTTTGGCTTCACACAACATCAATAAACACTTCATGGAGATTAAACTGACTGAAAACCTTTTATACTTGTCAACTGATTTCTGTTGGCTGAGTTGATTTTCTTTACAAAGAATAAAAAAGTGAAGTTTTGCATTAATGCATTTGGGGATGGTAAATGATTTTCCTTAAATCACATTTTCCTGACAATGAACATGGAGTGAAAGATTATTAAAACTGATCTCTCGCGATGTTGTTTGCATACCTCAGAACAAATGTGTGAGGCTGCCTTTGTCAGCGAACGCCCTGTGCTGTTGTGATTGATGAATTATAATTAACCTAGGCAACATGCTTTACACCGTAACTAGATCAATCGAAATTAGTTATCCTGAGAGACAGTGAAATCGCTTCTCTCCTCTGCTTCCCGCGATAAGTGATGGCTTTTCCTTGGAAGAGTTCTCAAAATACAGACAATGAATACTCGGCTATTGAGTCTCCTTCTTAGAGAAAACAAGAGGTCAATGAGACTGAAATGACTGATCTCAAAGGAGAGAAATCTGCAGTCTGGTCTCGTGACATTTCTCCCAGCAGGGCTGAGTGGGCACAGAGCATTCTGGGTAACAGCTGAGCCAGGCACCTAAGGACAGAAGGGGGCATCTGGAACTTTGCTTCCCCTTCTCCACTCAGAGTGGGAAGCTGAGATCTCCATTTTTTGAGTGCATATTCGTGCGGCAGCGCTGTGTATATCAATACTGTGCATTAGCGGATGGCATTGAGTAAGCCAGGGATATGGATTCTTGGGGTGGGACTCCTTCAGTAGTCTCTGTGGCTTAGTGTGTCCTGTGACAGTTTCTTCTGAGGGCCGCCTTCGACAGAGGCTTGGACAGTGTGGCCAAATCTTGCCCTTGGAAGATCTTCTCTTAGAAGACTTTATCCTAGACATCCCTTATTGCCCTCTGTAGCAGTCACAGCCATATATTGAAAGACAACTTTTCTTTCCAAGTTTGTTAAATGCTTAAAGCAATGTTCTGGAAGGTAACCAAATAACAAATCTTGCGTTTGCAGCAGAGGTCATGGGTGTTTTGGGGGTATCGCTTGGGAGGTGCTGCATGACCCTCTCATGGCGAGGTCTTTTCCACACGAAACAGCGAGGATTCTGTGCTCACTCACCCGCGTGTCCTCTCTTCCCAGTGAGCTGCCCCATGAAGCAGTAGTTCATCTCCACACATCTTCGCATGAGACGTGGGAGGCCTCGTGGTCTGTGCTTGCTGTGCGCCCCAGCAGGTGGCTTGTTCCTCTGCATCCTCTTGGACTCTGCTTCTCAAATGGTCAGGGGGTTTCCCAGCGCGGTGTGAGACCAGGGTGCCTCCAGCACCGCCCTGGCACCAAACGCTGGCCCTGAGCTGTGATTCCAGCAGCGGACCCTGCAGAGATGCCCTCCTGCAGAGAGAGCAGGATGGGGCTGAGGGTGCAGGCCGCGCCTTCTGGGGCTCAGTTCTGGATGCAGTCACTCGGGGAGTCGATTTCTGGTGACCCTGTGCGTGCTGCCTCCACTCCACTCAGGAATACAGCTGTGGCTTCTCCTATTGTTTTCTACAAAACATAATTGAGCATCTTTAATTCAGCTATATATTTTTAGAAAATTAATAGTTACGTTGACATGTGATTTCTGGCAGTTTTCACTGGAAAAGAGCTGTTATACCTCTAAAATTTAAATTTACCCAAGAAACCTTGATTCACTTTTGGTAAAAATTTATATATATATATATATCCATCCATCCATTCAATTAGGAACTAAGAACTGAGGTAAAGAAATCTGTAGTTCAATTTCTACAATATAAAGTACTCTACAAGGGAACATTCACACTCACACACGCATACACACACAGACACACACCCAGCAGCAGGCTTTCAGTAATGGAGACAGAAGATACCCATTACTGCCGTATTAAATATGGTCATGCCTGTGAGTTTTCTATGCTGTGGGTCTTCAAGGTGCTTGAGCTTGGCCTCAGACTGATTGCCGAAGTCTCCTGGTGTGCTTCGGTATTCACCACAGGGCAGAATCACAGTGTGCCTCTCAGTCTCAGTAAGTAAAATTATAAATTTGGAGAATTCAGGCCTGAGGCTGTTGTTTCATCACTGCATTTTGACAACTCAGAGAACGCCAAGTTTCTTGGACCTGTTTGGGAAGAGTTTGTCACAAAGTGCATAAATGAGCTTGAGTGATGATTTGACTTTGCAGCAGCTTAAGGTTTGCGTAGGAAGAAAAACAAAACAAATAAAAAGCAGAGAGAAGAGGAGAGAGGTAGAGGGGGAGGGCGGGGAGGGCCAGCCCGCTATCGGCATTTCCACACAGGTTTTCAGCTTGGCTTGTTCCGTCTCAGAATGCCAGCTCAGACCTGTGCATTAACTGGTACCCAGCGTGTGCCACCTGCTGCTAGTGACAAATGAACCCACCTCAGAGCAGGAGCCAACATCTGCCTATGGAGGAGCTGCAGAGATGACAGTGAAAAGGGGCATGGGAAGTGATGAATGGAAGCTACCCATGCCAGGGCCCCTCGCTCCAGAGATGAGAGTTTCATTGTTCCTGCTCTGAATTCATACCACAGACCCCATAAACAACTTCGTGTAATCAACCAGAAACGTGGACTGTCATAGATTTAAATTCACAGCAGGTCATGTTTCTGTATCAAGCTATGGAGATGCTGGCTTCCTCCAGATCCATGAGAGGTACTGCTATCATCTCCATGGTTACCAGTGGACCGTCTGTCTGTCTGTCTGTCTACTTGTTCACCTGGGCGGGCACTTTATTACCAAGCAATAGTGCTTGCTAGATTGGGTATTTGGATGAACTCATCTTCCATTTAATCTATTTCTTCAGAAAAGGCAATTTCTTCTACAAAAAAAAATTTCTAGTTTGATGATTTTTTAGTAGCTTCCTATAATTTTTCACTTATTCATATTTCTCTTCAATTCTCTAGATTTTTAAAATCTGTTTTCCAAATATCATTTAGTTTAACCCTCTTGTAGAAAGGACATTGAACACTGTGGCTACTTCTCCATTTTAAATTATTCTCCTGTGACTCTATCTTAGGATATTCTGCTAGGTGAATTTGTGTTTGAAGAGAACTTCGCCAACATAGGTTTCTTTCTATTTACTTCCCAGGAACTTATACTTACTTGGTTCTGTAATGTATGCATTTTTCTTTCCTAATTGGTGTTTGCAAGTATACAGGGAAACACAGTATATTTAAAATCTATTTGGCTTTAAATTAATATTTTAGCTGGATCTGAAGGATTCCCTGGGTGGCTGTATTTTTCTTCCTGGAAAATAAATTGAGGCCAAATTTCTGTTTCTACCTTGTCCTTGCTTGGTTGATACCATCTCTTTATTTGGTAAAGACCCTGGGATTTTGTGCCTTCCCTCTGGGCCCTGGACAGTGGGCGAGTAGCCCCTAGTGGGAGACCAGAACACCTCTGGGTAGTCCCGGCTCCCAGCCAAGCAGCAGATGCTGGCTTTGGAGGAAAACAGCAACTTCTGTTCTCAAAGCTACCAAAAATCCCTGGGTCGGGGGAGAGTCCCGAGTTATCACAGTGCTTTAAGACAAAGGAACTGTGAATTTAACAGAAAGGGAATATTTTGGGCACTTATATTCCTGGATAAATCCTGCTTCTCATTCATATGGATTGTGTTCAAAATATTCTCTTACCCATTAACCAAAGACATGATAGCAAAATGTGCTCATTTTCCCAGGAGACATTTTTGGATGTCCTTTCCTTTTTTAAACAGCAAATTTCCCAGGATGCGTTGGCCTAGTTACTACAGGAGTGGATTCTATACCGCATGAGGTAGCGTTACCCCAAGCAGGGAGAGATAGGTATTGTTTAATAGAAACGTCCACAGCATTTCAGACTTGCCCGCAGCATGGTGCCGCGTGGAAGCCTCAGTCCTGGCTGTAGCCATGGGGAAAGCCGGGGAGAAAGTGTCACAGCTGGAGCCCACGTTGATCTCGCTGAGACTCTGGGCCAAAGAACTCGCCCCGTCTCCATCCAGAGTTCCAGACACAGGTACGCCCACCTCCAGGACCTAATTCCTAGATTCGCTTCCAGGAAAGGAGCATGCTCATTGGAAGGGTATTAGGGCTGTTTCCAAGGTCCCCGGGAGTGGGAAGGATGCCAGTTATGGGTTCCGTGGTGATGGGCACTCCAGGTTTTCAACATGGGATGGCTCTGCGGGGCAGAAGCAGTCTGTTAGAAGTTATTCTCCACACACGGAGCTCAGCCCTCCAGCGTGCTCGGTTTCTTTATGCCTTATGCTTTTTGTATTCCCAAATGAGAACATTGAAGGGAAGAGTAAACATCTAAGGAGTCATGCTGGAAACTCACAAGCTTTTGATTTCAAAATGAATTTTGCAAAGCTCTTTATCCTAAGAGACCTCAGTTTGGGTAGATTTCAAAGGAAAATAATTAGAAAGGCAGCAATTGTAGTGGCTCACTGCATGTAACATGTCACACTGGTGGTAGTGAGTGTGTGTGTCTAAAATGGGAGGTTTTTAACCTTGTCTTTTATCACTGAACAGAAAGAAAAAAGTATAAATACACCAAAATAATTCCAAGTTTAATCATTCACTCTTTATATATTTAGTATTCATAACTAGTATAACAATGTGGAGACAATGTAATTCTTTTATCTTCTGCTGAGAGTATACCTTATAAGAGGGAGTAGCCTTTGTTGAGGAACATTTAGAGAGCCCTCCATTATGGAAATCCTGGACTTCTGGGGCCTGGTAGTATGGTAATCAGGGGTCAAAAGGAGTTAACTGAACTAATCAAACAGGAAATCTTGGTCATTTCCCCGTAACTTCGGAAGATGAGGAGATGGTGGGCATAACCCAGGGCCGGAGGTCCAACCAGAGGGACTTGGCAGGCATGGAACACGGTGGGGTGCACAGGACCTTGGCCAAGGGTAGACAATACTTCTCTGGGATTTCTAAAATTTCTCTAGCTTTCAGTATTCGTAATTTGTGACTTTTGTTCTTTGGGCGGACTCACATTCAGACTGAACTGTGAATTCAGGTCAGCACAGATAAAAACGAAGCCGCAGCAGGAGAGGTTGGAGCTGGGGCCATGGGGTGTGGGGTAGTTTGTCTTAAGCAGCCTGAGGAAGTACGTGTATTTTCTGGTCTCTTGAAACTGTGGTCATCTTATAAGGGATACTAATGGTCATGATCATCAGTGGTGACTTTCCTCATCAACAGAGGGGACCTGCTCAGATATGAATGACTCCAAACTCAAGACCACTCAGCAGGTAGTCATTCTGGTGTGTTTCTGTGCTTGCAAAAGCAGATTTGTGATTCTTTGTAAGATGAGCCCAAGTGGGATTCCATTCATTGCATCATGAATGCTATGAACATTCAGAGATGTATCTTTTTTTGGCATTTTAAGTATCTCATACCATCGGGCCAGGGATTTAGCTCAGCAGTGTAAGCATCTACCTGGCAAGTGTGAGGTCGTGAGTTCGATGCCCAATACAAAACAAAACAAAACAAAACCATCCTATCTTACGTTACCTATAGACTCCAGATTCCAGAAGAGAATTTTGCTACTGCATATTACAATATTGTTGTTCGTATTTCATGCATATCATTTCATTTAGTATTCACACTCCATGCTGTCACCATGCAGGTGTTGGAGATACCCCAGTGTCACCTCTTTACATGCTGGTTTGGGTCACCCACAGGGCTCGGGAAGCACAGGATTGTGAGATGGGTCACAAGTCACTTGTCTCACTATGTGCCAGACCTGTTCAGGCTGTCAGTCTGTATTTGTCTCGCTAGCACTAACAGACACATTGTAAGGACCGCTAGACCGGGTGCCTCTTTCAACATGGAGGATGATTCCTGTGGCATCTTCTCACAAACCTGGTCCCTCCAAGGGATCGTTGTACGTTGCAGGTTTCCTAGGGTCTAAGGAGTTGAGGAGGATGGACTGTGGCTTTTTCTCCAGCTCTGTGTTTGGCTTCTCATCAAGTGGGGCAGCACAAGATGCCCCCCTCTCTGCCTTCCCCAAGCCAGATTTCTTCCTTTCTTACTCAGTTGCAATGATCAAAAGAGCCAGTGGCTAAGTATCTTGTGATTGGCTAGGGAAAAGAGCAGACTGATTGCACCATGGGTAGAGTACTCATTATACCAACAAGAATTAAGTTCCCATGTCCATGAGAGATTTATTAAAGAAGTAATAATAGTAGAGTAGATTCAAGTTTATCCTTGTAATAACATGTCTCTCGCTCTCCTGCATTCAAATTTGTTTCCTTGAAGTGGGATAAACTATTTAAATTACTGGGAAGTGCAATAATATAGGCTGTGTTCATGAGAATTTGTTATGTCTGAAAATAATATTCATTTCCTTCAGCTTTTCAATCTTTCTCCTGAAGTTTCGTATGATGCATACCTTTGTGTCTTTTCTGGATATATGGAAGCACCAAATGAAAAACGTTTTGCCTCCATGTAATTTTTCTCAAAGTAATGATTCCCCAGTTAATGTATATGTACACATTTGCAAAATGAGAAGTTCATTTAGTAATGCAGAAGTAATAATGGTTTCCATAATCACTGCTCTAAGTGGTGTCTGCCTTTAAGTTTTGTTAGAACAGCAGGCAACACCCGAATCCCTGCGGCCCTGTTTTCTTTGAAGGTTCTATTTATGCCTTTCTAATTTTGACTATATTTTGACATTTTCAAATAAGTGTATGACATCTGTTGAATAAGTGATCACTCAAAATAAATTGCCTTCGGTGGTCCCCCTGGTTTTAATCTCCTTAACGAGGAACGCACTCTCCTTGCTGCAGCTGGGACTGCACCTGCGGTCTTGCAGCAGGCCTGGGGGGCTTCGGAGCTGCCCTTCTTCTTGAGATGGGGCCTGAAGCCCCAGCGTTTGATACTGTTTCTTCACACTGCTGCATTTACAGTGTACGCCATGCTTTCATCTCAAATCTTCACTCGGCATGTTTAAGAGAATAGTATGTAGTTTGTCCTTATTTTTAAAATTAATTTTATTGGTACATTTTAGGTATACATAATGAAAACACCCATCATATGGAATTTGTACATGGCATATCTTGATTTTTTTTTTTTGGTGGCACACACCTCTAATCCCAGCACTCAAGAGGCTGAGGCAGGAGGATCATTGTGAGTTTGAGACCAGCCTGGGCTACAAAGTGAGCTCAAGGCCAGCCTGAATGGCATAGTGAGACCCTGTCTTGAAAAGACAAACAAACAAACAAAAAACCGCTTTCCCTCTCCTTTCTTCAACCCCTCTTCCCCTCCTCATTTACAGAACTTTTGTTTCCACTGATGTAGCACATTTTAGATTCAGTGACTAATGGTCACATTGAAGGCATTATGTAATACTTAATTTGTGTAACTATGATTTTTGCTGTTTCACTTACATTAAAAATTTTGGCATCAGTAGTTTGAGTCAGTTTTTCCATCACATTCCAATCATAAATTTTTTACTTTTGCCACATTTTATTATTCATGAAGAAAATTCTAACATTGTCATTATTATATACAGTATTTGATATCTACTCATACTCTGAGTTAATGCTAAGAGAATGAATTACTATTTAAAAAATAATGAATTGTATTCTACTGGCCATCTGAACTTTAATTACTGCTGGAAAATTATGAATGTGGGTGTATGTTCTCCATCAATTCACAGATACCTCTTCATATTTTCTAAGCTATAAATCTTTGTGGGTACACTAAACCTAGAAATTCCCAAAGATTTACCTTCAAATGATTTTTACAGAGGTATTTAATATATGCATTGAGCATTCCTGTTTTTCTTTTAGACAGAGATGGATATATAATTTCAATTTCTGTACATGTTTTCTCTGCTACGGCCATCACAGTTGGACTGGATTATCTTTTAAAATGAAATGGGGATCTTAAAACTAACAAACTATTTCACCAAGCTTACACTTCACAAGACCAAAAACACTGCAAGAACAACCACATTATTGTAAATATGTGTTAACAATGAAAAAGAAAATTTATTTTAAAATATTGAAATGTTTTGAATATTGAAGAATATTGAAAATATTGAATATTGAAAAATTAAAAGTGTTACATTTGAGAAATTGGAAGGATTAAAATTAAAAATTATAACGGCATTTATGATTGCTCCTGGGAAATTCAAATGATTAAATGTAGTGTAAAATATATACAATCTATGCTAAAAATTATAAAATACCAATAAAAAAATCAAAGGAATCTAAATAAATGGGGAAATATGATATTTATGGATTGGAATCTGACCTAGGAAAAATGTCAACTCTCCTGAACTTTATATTTATTCTTCTGATAAAACTCTTAGTAATTTTTTTTTTCTGGATAAGATTACTCTAAATCAGGCAGGGTGCACATGCCTGTGATCTCGGTATTTAGCTGAGGCAGAAGGATTACTGTGACTTTAAGGTCAGCCTGGGCTACACAAGAGTTCAAGAGTTCAAGAATAGCCTGAACTACATAGTGAGATCCTGTCTCAAAACTCAAAACAAATAAAAACCCAAAACAACAACAACAACAACAACAACAAAATTATTCTAAAATGTATGTGGAAAGATCCTAGAAGAGTTACGATACTCTTGAAAAATAATAGAAATCACTCTACTTAATAAAAATCTTATTAGCTATAGAAATTAAGATAGCTTGGCAGGAGATAGACACAGATCAGTGGAACAGAATAGAAAAATTAGAAGCAGCAGACCCATGCAAATTTCTCTAAATGATTTTTGACAAAAGTGCAAAAGTAATTCAATGGGAGAAGGATACACTTGTTAAGAAATAGTCCTGGAGTGATCAGTTACTAATAAGCAAAAAAGCTGAATCTCAACATAAACCTGAGACCTTATTCAAAAATTAACTCCAACTGGATTATGAGTTTAATCCATAAAACTATAAAATACCTGCATGTAATATAATAGAAATGTAAAACTATAAAATTTGATGTTTTCCAAATTATTCTTAACTTTGATATCAAAACACAATATTAAAAGGAAAATTTTGATGATTGGACTTTATCAAAATTAAAAACTATCTCTAAGAAAAACCCTGTTAAAAGGATGAAAAACATTGGGAGAAAATATTTGCAAACCACCTATGTGATAAAGGAAGAAAATGTATAATATCTGCCTCAAAAGTCTACTGTTACAAGAGAATTCAATTGAAAAATGGACAAAAGATGTTAAGAAACATTTCTCCATTTACCTATAAAAGTCTCCAGATTATCATTCTTTATGGATGAGTAGTACTCCATTGTATAAAAATACCACATCTTTTTTATTCGTTTGTGAGTTGATGGGCAATTCGTTTGTTTCCAAGATTTAGCTATTACAAATTGTGTTGCTATAGACGTAGATGTGCCTATATGGCTACGGTATGATGTTTTTAATTCTTTCAGGAAGATATCCAGAAGGGGAATAGCTGGGTTGAATGGTTGCAACTCGAGACCATATTGATAAGTGAAATAAATCAGACTTGCTTGTGTAAACATCATATCATCTCCCTGGTGTGAGAAGCTGAGAGTAAATAAGAACCAGAATGTACAATAAATATTGTGAAATGGGAAGAAACTGTTCCAAAGGAAAGAGGAACTAGACTGAGGGGAAGGGGAAAGAAAGGAAAGGGAAAGGAAAAAAAATACAAGATAGTTATTCTACTAGCTTCTTTTAGTTCATTGGAAATAAAGCATTGTGCTAATACTGTTTGGAGAATATTTTATGCCCATGTCTTGCACTCTGAGTAACCACTTTGAAGATAATAATGTGCAATATATTAACTATTGTTATTCTCCTATTATTTTGTAATGAAATTTTGGGGGCTTTTCCCCCATAAAATTTTAAAAAAAGACACTTTTTATCGAAGCCACTTCCTACACAGGGCATGTAAGCACATGAGCGTGCAGATTAAAATGAGAAGTAGATGTCACTGTGAGTTCTCAGAACGGCCACAACGTGACCGAGAAGAAGGGGAGGAGATGCTTACTGTGCCATATGCTGATGGACACTCCGAGAAACGGCAGCTGTGAGGATTCGCTTGTGAGAAGAGAAAGCGGCATGGCCACAGTGAGAGGCAGTTTACCAGCTTCTAAGCGACATGAAAATACTCCACGACCCAGCAGTTTAACTCTTAGTCTACCCCGGTATAATCTTACTCATTTTCCCGGGAAACTCTACGTGAGATTCAGAGCGACTGTGGTCAGAGGAGCTGACTGTTGGAAACACCCGGTGTACTTTAACAAGTGAGGAATCAAACACAACGTGGTGTACCTGTGCACGGGGTGCTGCTCCACGATGGAAAGCAGCGAACTGTTGATGCGCTCATCGTCTGGTTAAATCTGGATGGAATTAGTGCTGGATTTACAAAGCAAATCCTAAAACTTTAGATATTTTATGATGCCCTTTACATGACATTCTTGACATGACCAACATACAAAAAATGGAAAACAGTCTGCGATTGCCAGGGTATTTATGAGAGGCTGGAAGTCGGAGGGGTGTGTATGGCTGTGGAAGGGCTCCCTGAGGCATCCTTGAGTGACAAAATATTTCCTATCTTGAGGGCCTCCCTGTCAACATCCTGGTGTGACACTGGACTACAGCGTGTCACCGTCGACGGACCCTGGGAAAGCAGCCTGGGGTCACTTTCTGCTGTTTCTCACCACGGTGTGCCAATCAGCAGCTGTTTTACTGTGTCCAGCTGTGACTGTCGCAGCCGTGGTTCTTCCCCTCACTCCACAGGCAGAACTGGGGTGGGGGCGCTTTCTTCTCAAGCACAGGTGAGGCTCCTCACTGAGCCCCATTTTTTTTTCCCAAGTCACAGAGGTCTGTACTTAGCTGGCAATCTAAACACTTTTCAGACACTGCAGAACTAACAGCAGTAACAGCCGGTATTTGTCGAAAAGCTTATTTGATTTCAGCGATGTTCAGAAAGAATTGCTGGAAGCCCATAATTCTAAACACCTCCAGAGCATAGAGAGGACAGAACAGGGTCTGGGTTCAGTTATTCTAACGCCAGGGTTACGTTTACAGAATTGCCCTTCTGTGAGCCTAGGAGAAAGGCCTTCCTTCAGTGGTCCAAGAGCCATAGGTTTCCTTGAGGCGTTGCATTTCCTGTGCGCATTGTGAATGATATGATCAAATTTTTCCATCTTTCAGGATAAAGCAAAACTAAATTGAGACCACACTTTAACACTGTCACAGTCTTTAGGGCATGATGTTTTTGGATTTGACCAACTGTTCTTCCTCAGTTCCTCATCTTGCCTCTATAAAGCATCTTGTTGAAGTTTATGAGTCTTTAGATTTCATCCTCAATCTCAATTGAAATAAAGGAGAAATAAAGATTATAAACACTTCTCGCTCTGTAACTCTTTTAACCCCTCACTGTACCATAATTAGAGACCTGTCCTGAAAGCACTTGGGAAAATTAGTGAAATACCCTGTTTCAGAGATTTCCTTAGGTGTCCTCCAAGCTGACCTTTATCAAGCACAGCCTGGCAAGCATCCTTTCCTTTTCCTTCACTTCTGCCGGGTGGACCAGTTTGAATTTTTACTCTGTTGGCCTTTGGCGCCCTCCTAGTGTGTGCCCTCTTCTCCTGTCACCAGGATAAGAAGCTTTCCACTCCATGCTGTCCTTCAGCTCGAGAGGATTTCAGAAGCACCTGGGGCACAAGGCCCTGGACATGGACTCTCATTGAATGGGAGGCTCGGTCTTCTCCAATGAAAACCCTTCTTGCAATATTTTACTCCTTGCTAAATGCTGCTCATAGGCCAACCCTTCTTCGATATGGCTGATTTGTTTAGACTTAAAATTAAACTCGAATGGATGCAAGATAAGTACAGCATGTTTATGGATAAATGGAAAATACTTAGTGCCATTTCCAGAGCTGTTTCTAAGGAGTATAGGAAATACTGGGCGATTTTATAGAGGCACCTAATACAACTCGTAAACTCCTACTATACTGATGGAGTGCGAGTGTTTGCAAGTTCAGTTGGCAATGCAGACGTGAATTTACATCGAGACTGTGCTTCAAAATACCTGCAGTCATTTTTGAAGAAGTCGGTCCTCCAGCTCATCATCTATAAAGAAGGTGCAAATTAGACTGATTCTTTCAGATTTGAATCAATATCATGTGCTGCACTAGGGCCTAGGTTTCTTTCTCACCTTGCGATTTTTTCTGAAACTGAAGCTCACACGTTTCCTTTTTTTCCTATCTACTTATATTTTGTTTACTTTTCACTCTGGCAGTACCGAAACGCTTATATATAAATTCCAAGTTTTCTGTACATAAAGAATGTAACTTCTTGAGGTCAGCAACTTTATATAAATCAATAGAGATTGTGGTTATATTTGTTTTGTCTGGCTTTCTAGTCTGATTTTTGACAATTTCTAAATATAAGTTCATAGTCATGGGTTATTAAAGAATGAGAAAGTTATAAATGCCTAATGAACTTCAATAAACATGTGCAAAAATATCAGGAAGCCGTGAAGAGAAATTTAGATGATAAAATTTAAACATGGAAGTCATGTAAAAATTACACTACTACTAAGAAAATTCTTATGTTCAACCCATTTGTGACTAATTCTAATGTGAAACACTGTAAATACATAAGACCTTGTATGTTTTGTTTTACTACAATTATGACTAATTCCTTCCAACCTTATGAGAGTTGAACTAATGTAATATTGACTATCAACAGTTGAATTCCTAAAACAAAAATAAATATGACTACTTTATTTAAAAACATAGATAAACCCACATGGAACAGCACAAAGATTGATGACTAGGCTGTAATGGAATCCGCTGGTTACCAGCTGCAAGCTTTATTCAAGAGCAGCAGGTATATCGTAGGGAGTAAAAAAGGAGCTTACTGTCAAGATTTCTTGACTGTGACCCCGCAAAAGCCTATTTGTGTTATCAAGGGTACATTTTTAATATATGAAGCCTTCTGGAGTCCTGGGTAAGGCAGACAAAAGCCACAAGCAAATTTTAGTACCCAAATCTTAGAAAAACTCTCCTGCTATCTTCCATACCCTGGGAGCTGTGCCATTGGTGTTTATTACCTAGCTCACAAAGTAAACACTTCAAAAATATCTTACAGGGAAAATAAAGAAAATTCTTCCATCTTCAAAAAACTTTCAGTCCTGTCCAACACACAGAGTGATATTTTTCAGGAATATTCTATCTGATATTTTCACCTCTGGCCTTAATTAGAAGCATTCGGTCCACATATTTTTAACATCTACATTTTTCTCAGTATCATGTGCCAGTTTGTAGCATGTCTTGGTATTCACTTTTCTTTCCTAATTTATTCACAAATTCAACAAATATGTGTTGTGTTTCCCTTGGGGCAGGTGTAATGCTGAGGTTTGAGAACATAAATGTGAACAAAAAAGGACATATATAAATATAAAATTATCACTATAGTAAGAGGTACGTAAAAGTGATTCTGGTAAATCCGTGCATGTCATGGTGGCTTTTACTGATGTTGGCAGTGAGGCCTGTACTTTCTGAGGATATAATTCTTTACCTGTTGTCTGAGGGACAGCAGGAGTCATTTGGAGAAAGTTGAGAGAACAAATATTCCAGGAAAAGAAAATGTTACGTGATGTGGTCTTGTGTTTGTGGGGCATGAAGCAAATGTAGTCATTGCAGCTGTAGTGGAGAGATGAGTGAAGGGCGTATGAAGTCTCTCATTTTGTGATTCATGCATTAAAGTGTTGCCCTAAAGGCAGTGGCAAACCATGTCATGGTCACAGATGTCCCCAGTACCACAGGAGTGGTCCAGAGAAGTGTTCTCAGTTGGAGCACCGTGGCAGAGGAAAGCAGGTAATGTGAGTCATCATTGGGAGATAAATTCAGAAGGGCTTGAAAACTGAGAGTCAGAGAATGTGAGGATCAGCATCAGGGCAAAAGGTGAATGTCTCTATTGTTTAGAATATGCATATCAATTAGTGGAGCTGAATGTAGCATTTTTAGTGCAGTAAGAAGTCTGTCTACTCAGCAATGAAGAAATATAGATCTCTAGTGTGACCTCCCTGATTCGGACTGAAGTCACTAATAAGAAAGTGCCTATATTTTTTAGACCCTTCAATTTATTGATTTTTGATTCATAAAATAATTCAGCTTCCTGATTTACTTTTGCATAAGATAATGTACATGGAAGTTCTTTGTAATGAATTGGAATGTATACATACAAGCAATTACAGTGTATATGTCACATTAAATATATTTATGACTTATAAACGCTATTGGATTTACTTAGTATACCTGTTGTTTTCCCTCTTGGCTTTGAGGAGATCTTAGTCTGGCACTACTGAGACAATCTGTACACTAATACAGTACACTAATAGAAAAAATCGGGACTCTGTTTTTCAAATCTAGTTCTTAACTATCTAAAAGTAATTGTAGTGTTTTGATGCTTATTTCGAAATGCCTAAGGAACACATTATGATTTTGTTAATATATTCTATTGAATGTATCAATTTCTTTTGGCATGTAGCAATTTAATACTTACAATTTTGTTGAATCCGTTTTTGACTTTTTACTTTTGTCTATCCTTGGTAACAGTTTTAGAATGAGATTAATACCCATTTAGGAAAACAGGAGAAATTCTCAAGTTTGTATTTAACTTTGGATACTCGTCATTATACTGTACAAAAGGATTGTAGACCTTGCCAAGCAAGATGTATGCTCAGTGCTTTTCCCAGTGTATTACCAAATCCCCTCTCTTTCCTCTTGACCTGGGCAGTCCCTGAGGAATTCAGGGGTGCAGACAGAATGCCCCGTCTTTCCGTGATAGAGAGTAACTGAAATAGTGTATGCGGTGGAAGATGCAGAGAAACCTGCTTTTATGTCAGCCTTTGGCTGAGCAGAGGAGCAGATGCAGAGGCTGAGAGGAACTCGGGTTTCATCTGCTCACAGTGAGAGCCTGTGGGTAGAGACGGGCTGAGCTGGGCTCCCCGCGAAGTCGCCGAGCGCCTGCCCAGAGTGAGCTGGGCTGCAGCGCCTGCTGCTCTTCCTGGGGATCGGCGTTCACAGCGAAGAGGCAGCTTGCGTTGCTGAGCCTTGTCCATGCTGTGAGGCCTAAGGCACCAGCCCCGCGGTGGCTCCCAGGCTTGATGCTGAGGAGCAGTTTCTAGATCCGGGGCTGGCAAAGCACAGGGGTCTGGAGCCAGGCTAGCACTGACGAGAGGACGGGTCAGTCTTCACTGATGTTCATTCTAAATACTTTTAATGAGGTTTAGTAAATGTAATCCTTGTTCATACCCCTGCATTATAGGTGAGAAAACTGAGCACAGACTTTAAGTAGCTTTCTCACCATCGTGGACATAACAAATGGCAGCCACTTCTGTAGGCTGCGCTCTGTGTGAATGAGCTCCACGTGCTCCTGAGGACGCCAGCGAGTTTTAGAGCGGCCAGTGGAGCAGGGCTCCGAATCATGGACTCCCTGGTGCGTGTACGTGTGTGCGTGTGTATGTGTGTGCGTGCGTGTACGTGTGCGTGCGTGTATGTGTGCATGTACACGTGCGCGTGCTGCACGTGCGTGTGTACGTGTGTGCGCGTACGTGTGTGCGTGCATGTGTATGTGCGCTCGCGTATACGTGTGTGCGTGCGTGTCCGTGTGTGCGTGTACATGTGTGTGCGCATGTGCGTGCGTGCGTGCGTGCATGCGTGTGTGGAGTGATGTAGCAGGATGCGGCCTTGCAGGTGCCTTGATGTTACACTGCCGGAGTGGAGTCGTTGTAGCCGGACCTGGTGCACTGTAAAAGCTCAGTTCATTGCCAGCCCTCCCCACAACAATTCTGTTGACCCTGGAGGAGCACATGCAGTATCCAAACCTCCAAAAAGGAGCGCTGGGAGAGAGACAGGTACCCTCGAAGTCACCCAGTCCGAGGGGAATGCAGAGGCCTCCTCCGCTGAAAACACAGAAGAGAGCATTTTGCCGGTCAGGAGCTTCTGCCGCCTGTGAGGGCTGCTTTCATTACTAGCTGAAGTGCACTGTAAACAGGATTAAGCAGTCAGGGCTTCGGGAAGAATGCTAGGTGAGTGTGCACACATGGGTGTGTATGTATTCATACATGTATGTGTATACAAATATATTTGCATATATGTGTGCGTATGAATAGTGGAAGATGCATACAAATCAAATTGTAAATACATTCTTTGCGTCACGATTTATATATATCAGATATTACTATTCAGGATGTGTTAATCAAAAATCTGTATTTGCTATACTTGGTGAAGTATTTTTGAGTGAAATGGTGTGCTGTCTTGAGTTTGCCTTAAAATATTATACCAAAAATTAAATGAATAATTTAAAAATCTGTTGGAGTATTTAAAATCACAGCCAAAGTAAAAATTATTGTTGAAGCTACATAACATATAATTTATACCATTCTTGTTAAGTTTTGTGTCTGTGTGTCTTGGTCACTTTTCTTTGTTGCTGAGACAAACACCTGACACCCAAAATTAGGGAAAAAAAGGTTTATTTAGCTTACAGTTTCTGGAGATTTCAGTCCATAATCAGCTGGGTCCAAGGCAAGGTGGCACGGCACAGCGACAGCACTTCAAGGCAGCAGCCAGAACAAAAGAGAAAAGGCAAGCCTCTCCTCTACCCTTAAATTGTACACAGGCCACCCCCTCCACCAAAACCTTCAGGATGGGTGTAACTCTCACAAAATATCCTTTCCTTCCTTTGCACAGGATGAGGATATTTACAAAGTAAGAACTCTGGTTCCCGGCTGAGTCTCTCAATTAAACTACTAAACTTCTCAAGTTGACACAACGTAATAACCACAAGACTGTGAAAAGGTCCATCATCAAAGTTATAAACATCACTGTGTAAATTATTAGAAGTTTTTCACATTTTATCATGAAAACCTTTTCAGGATAAAGTATTTTCATCGTGTGCTCGTCATCGCATTCTTCGCCTGTGTTCTTGCCCTTATCAGAGAAGAACTGATGAATGTATCCAGTCGTAAATCACACAGGAGACTGAGCTTCCTATTGAGCAAGAGCTCGGCTCGTTGTCTAGCCTTCCGCAGCACAAGTTAAGTTGGAGCAGTTACAAGTATTTAACCACTTCGCTTCTCACTGGGGGCCTCCCCAGCACAAAGCAGCGTGCCAAGGGGTGCAGGAGCCGGGAGCTGGCGGCCCCTCTCCTCCCAGGGCTGGGTTAGGAAACACTGCGGGGCCGCCTTAGCCCCGGGGGAGGAAGGCAGACGCGCCCTGACTTAACGTGTTTTGAGGCTCATTTTCCTGTTTTCCAAAGGGAAATGGTAAACTGTGCAGAACGTGTCTTTTGCTACGCTTAATTTGAATATTCCTGACTTCATCAACCTTTGGTGTGTGGGATGCCTGTTTAGCAGCGGCTCAGAGCGCCTGTGGAAACCCGAGGTTTGAGTCTGTGGGTCGGGGATCTCAGGACGCTTTTGCCTGCTCCTGCGGGCTGCGTTTTGATTTGTAACTCCGCCAGGTTCCCAGTGCTGGAGGAAGTGGCGTCCTCTGTGCTCCTCACCTCTGGTCTTTGGATAATTATGGGGTACGGGGCTGGGCGCTGCTGGAGGAAGGCAGGAGCCGCAGGAATGGGAGCCGGGCTCTCCTCAGTGGGGTCTGGATGCTAGGGTCTCAGATAAGGTGGTGCTGTGGCCGCCCAGGTCATTTCTGTTTAGTGAATCCGATTTACTCCCCAGGAACAAATTATAATATCCTACTATGGTTTTGGTCACATTCCTTTTTTTTTTTTTTTGGCACCTGGGATTGAACTCATGATTTCGCGCTTGCCAGGCAGGCACTCAGGCCACTGAGCCAAATCCCCCGGCCCTTGTCTTTTTGAGACAGGGTCTCACTATGCCGTTCAGGCTGGCCTTGAGCTCACTTTGTAGCCCAGGCTGGTCTCGAACTCAAAATGATCCTCCAGTCTCAGCCTCCTGAGTGCTGGGATTACGGGTGTGAGCCACCACGCCTGGCCTCCCTCTCCTCTTTTTGCCTCTACTTTTAGT
Source organism: Cuniculus paca (assembly GCA_004365215.1). Taxonomy (NCBI): domain Eukaryota; kingdom Metazoa; phylum Chordata; class Mammalia; order Rodentia; family Cuniculidae; genus Cuniculus; species Cuniculus paca. The sequence goes on along the minus strand of RJWT010002379.1, from coordinate 13,591 downwards.
TTCTATTTTTATTAGTGATGTAAGTGCAAATATCTATCTATCTATCTATCTATCTATCTATCTATCTA
>RJWT010002379.1:0-13423 GCA_004365215.1 Cuniculus paca | reverse complement strand
TTACAGGCATGAACCACAACGCCCAGCTTGATTGGTATTTCTAAATTTAGATTTCATATTGTTCAACAATACACAATGATATTGCCAATTGTAGTATTTTTTGCTGTTATTAATTTTTATCTTGGATTTTCTTGTTGCCAAGCATCTATTATTTTTCATCTATTAACGATCACTGCACTTTGAACTTTTTGTTAACTTTTTGTTAATTTGTAAATATATTATAGTTTGATTCTGTTATATAGTTCCATTGTAGGCTCTTTGTTTATATATATATTAAGGGTGACAATTGTATTTTTTTCATCTTATTTATGCTTTTTTATTTAAATTTCCTTTTTAGTCTTTTCCTTGTTCTTTTTATTTCAATTTTCTCCTTTTCCTACTTGACCTGTTTTGTGATTCTATTAAAGGTTACCTTCCTGCAGTAGAAAAAGGCTATTTGGTAGTTTAAATGATAATTTTGCTTTAATCCACATTTATTTTGCTAGTGTCACTTAAATAAAATTTATTCAAAAAGAGTCTGTACCATGCCCATAGTCGCATATGGCTAATATTAATAAAATTCATTAAAATAAGAAACTGCATTTCTGCCACACTATCCACAGTGCAGTTTTCAGTGGTCGTTTGTGACTAGTAGTTTACATAGTAGGTCACAGGGACTTAGAGAACAGTTCTTGTCACGTAAAATTCTGCTAGATAATAGTATTCTGTGTGCACACTTCATATATTATGTATTTAGTATTACATATATTTTAAATTATGTAATATCAGGGCTGGGTGTGTTGTTGATAGGCTAAATATTAAAGATTGACAAGTAAGTCCAATTTAGTAATAAAAACATTTAGACGTGCAATACAATTTCATACCATAGTCCAGGAAAATATCATCAGATTTTTTTTTATTTTAAAGTGGATGAAACAGAATGAAACCAATCAAAACAGACCAGTGTAAGTGATACAGGACTTCAGAACATTATGAAACCAGCAATAGTTACCATAATGCCTTTTGATGTCTTCAAAATGGCTGCAGATAACTTCGGACATAGTAAAAATCAAGCGGAACAGAATAGAATAGAAACTATAAAAACAAGACAATGAATGCAATTGAAGACTTCAAAACAAGCCAACAGTAAATCCAAACTTACTACCGTAGTATACCTTGCTATCTTCAAAATAGCTGCTCATGCCATGGGATTTAACATAATCAAACAAAACTAAAGAGAGTAAAACCCAACCCAACAAAACAATGGAAACGATACAGGACTTCAAAACAAGACCGTAGGGAATCAACGTTAGCTACCACCTTCAGAAAGAGATCTACCCTAGATGCCACCCTGCGCACTGCTAACCTCCGAACAGATGATTAGACCACGGGCTTTAGACCTGCAAGGTCAGTGAAACACCAAACACCACAGGCATCCAATTGCATTTCACCTTGATAGCTATCATCACAGCCTGAGTTTCTCCGCATCAGCTGGTCGCTTATGGGGGGGACGTGACGGGAGAAGGTTGGTACTTCAGATTCTTAAGTGAGGTGTTATTTAACAGCGAGTTATTTTAGCTAAGTTAGCATGTCTCTGAAGAGCTCCTAGCAAACAGACTGCCCAGGACTCAATTTCACAATGACAAAATTCTGAATAAGTTAAAATCTGACAAGGTGAAACCTTCACCCCAAGAACGTAATATCTGTAGATTTAAAGTACCTGCGTAGCTGATATGCAAATAGTCTGAAGTTTTTGCTGTTGTTTCAGTAATGGGTTGTAATGGCCCATTTAATGCAGTGTGTTCCCAAGGTGCCTGTGTCAACAGTCTTGCTCTTTATTAAGATTATTCAACAGCTGTTCAGTGAAAGATGTGACCTTCAGGTTGAACTACAGTTTTTTCGAAAATTATTAAAGAATTTGGAGATTCACCGTTTTTATTACACTTTTCTAGCATTAATAATCAAACACATTCCTCTCTATAAAATTAGATGGAAACAAGACAGATTCTATTTTTTCAAGACAAGAAATCCTTCTCTTTCATTCATGTGAGATAAATTCTAAAATAGGCTTCATGTGCTTTTTCTGCCCTACCTCAAAACCTACATTTTACCAAGATATTTTAATAGGTTTACAGACTGGAATATTTTAATACTGCATTGTTATTGTATCTCTTTATTTCAAAAACGTCTCATAGATTTCCAGAAAGCCTATATTTATTCATTTTATATTGCTATTTACATGTGAACACACGTGCACAAAGGCTGAATGACGTGTCTCCTACCACTGTTCTCTCTTACCCTGCATTTCAGCTGAGCACTCTTTATAATTTATTTGTGGGATCTTTTATCATTCCTTGAATACTGCCAACAGATGGGGTCTATGACTCACATAACTTTAAGTCATACTCTTTCTAATAGTAAAATTAGGGGTAAAAAGAACATTTAAATGTTCTTCAGTAGGGTGTAAGCATAAAGGTATCTGGTCCCTCCTTGTGATTATACAAGTTATTTTAAATGTTTCTCTTACAAGCAACATGGCAGTAAATGAGATTGCCCTGCCCAGTGTAGGTGTGTGTAGGATACTTTTCCAGAAGAATAGTGGCTTTCCAGTGTATGTTACCTAGCAGTAAGCTGTTTATGAAGGATTTCTGCCAATCGGCACTTTCACCAGAAATATATAGAAATGTCTGTCTTCCTGCTGCAATTTTAGAATTTTGGATTTTTTTTCTTTTTGGTGAATCTGATGCTTAAAAAAGTTTTTGTCACTATGCAATTTAAGCTTATTTATCTTATTTTTTTGGTAAGTGCATATTTTCTTTACATAATGGCTGCATTCATCTTAGGGAGTTAGTGTATGTACATAACAACCCTTAATTTTTTTTTTATCTCTTTCTACTCCTTTCACTTCCCCCTCCTTCCATCTCTTGGTCCCCTTCCTTTTTGCAAAAGTTCTGTCTCCCTCTTTGCTGTTGTCTACTTTCATTTTGCTCTTTATTTACACTCAGTTTCTCATGTAAGAGAAACCATGTGACATGTAAGCTTGTGTGTCTGACTTATGTCACTTATGATTTTGGTCTCAAGGTGACACATTTTGCTATAAACCATTAAAGCTTAGTCTTCGTAACAGCAGAATAATGCTCCATTGTGTATAAAGACCATGTTTTCTTCATCCCTTCGTCTGTTGATGGACGTACAGGCTGCTTCCAAGATTTAGCTATGGTGAGTTGTGTTGCTGCAGACATCGGTGTGCAAGTCACTATGACACAATGTCTTTAACTCTTCCAGAGAGATACTTAGTAGGAGAATAGCTGATCAAATGGAATTTCCAGTTTCAGCTTTATGAGGAATCTCCATACTGATTTTCACATTCCCACCAGCAGTGTAGAAGGGCTCCTTTTTTCCTGTAGCCACGCTGGCATTTATTATTTGATTTTTTTGATGCTAACCTTTTTTCTGGAGGAAGATGGAATTTCAGTTTTTCAGATTTGCGTTTTTCTAACGGCCAGAGATGTTGAACATGGTTTCACGCATTTATTGGCCATTTGTACTTTGAGACTTGTCCATTCATTTCACTTACCTGTTTTTGACTGCGTCTCCTATGTTTGGGAGTCTGAATTTTTGGAGCGCTCTATATATTCTAAGTAGTAGTCCTCCGCCTAAGGAGTAGCTGACAGAATGCTGTCTCTTCACCACTTCATTATTTTCTTTGCTGTGCAGAAGCTTTTATATGTGACGATCTCTTCCTGGGTCTCAAAGTCAGTTACAGTTGCTTTTTGTTGCTGACAGTTTCTTGGGCCATATTTTCTTTCTGACCATTGTCAACTGCTAAATTTCCAGGAGTACTTTTCCTGTTAGGAAGATAGATTCTTTGTGGAATAATGTTTTCTCCATGGAGAAATGACAAATATTTAAGGCAATAGATATGTTTGCTCAAACACTGCCCAATCATAGACATGCATCAACATATCACATGGTAAGCCCTAAATATATGCAACTTTTTTGTGTAAAAAGTTCTACTTTTCTGTCTCATCATTTGTATGTTGATTTTTCTTACAGGGTTCTTTTTCCACCAAGCATTTAGAAATGTTTTTCTATTTGAATAAATATTTTTATCTTCTGCCCTTTTCAGGTTTTTTAGTCTCATTGGTCAACACTGCTAGGCTATACTTTTCCTAGCTTATGCTGTTATACACAGAATTCATTTTTTTGTGTGGATATTCGACTGAAGTCCCTGCTTTCTTGTTAGCTGTCAACCTTGGAGGAGTCAATCTTGGAGGACCCTAAATTTCCTGCCCTTTCTCTTTTGATTATTTTAAAGCTGATTGGTGACCTTCATTATGTCAGGAAAAACCTTTCACCTTTTCCATGTAGTGTAATTTAGTCATGGAGCTATATTTCCAAAGTCTCCCTGCGCTCAAAGGGGAGAGTTTGAACACAGAAATTTTCAGACTATATTAAATTTCTACTGTCCCTGATCTACTTAGAATTTCTCTTTTGATTTACTGGGTTATACTTTTATTAATCAGCTTCTAAATAAAGGTTTATAATACATTATAATATCGGCAAGATAAACCACAATTTCTTTTTGAATTAGGGTGCCATTTGGTTATATGTGACATTATTAATGCCAAATAGACCATAAAATGATTTTTTCTTGTTCAACAGGGAATATCTGTAGGGAATTTGATGAGGATCATAGAAATGAATACACTAACTCATGAAGAAGAGTATTGTAAATGATGATGAAGTTTCTTATTCAAGAACGTATAAGGACTCTCTGTATTTTAGGCCTGTTTGGCTTCACATAGTAACATTTTAATGTTTTCCTGGTACAGTTCTTTTATATGTTTGATTTATTTTATGATAGTTTATTTTTTTTTCTGCTTATGAGTGCAGTCTTTGAGTTACATGTTTTATAGTAGGTATTATTTTTATACACAAGCTGATAGTTACAGTATGTAAATTTTGTACCGAAATTTTTCAGTTCATTCTATTAGATTTTTTATATGTATACAGCTCTAACGCATGTAAGTAGTGATAATGTTATTTAAATGCATCCAACTTTTCATTTCTCTAATTATCAAAATAAATTACAACAAATTTATTTTAGCACCTTTTGAGAGAGTATATGGTTTTCCTCCTTGAATTTAATAACTTGACTAGATATGTAAATAGATCTCCTAGGATTGAACCATCCTTGGATTCCTGCTACTAGCATCACTGGATCATGATACATTGTTCTTTTAGCATGGTATAGAGTTCAGTCTGCTGTATTTTATGTAAGGTTTCTGCACTACTATTTTAAATTAAGATTGGAATATAGCCTTTTTTTCCCTTTTGGCTTCTTGGTCAAGTTTTGAATTAGTATGAAAATACCATTTTTAAAGCAGTTCGAAAAGCTTTTTTTCTCTTACACTTGAGCACAGTTTAATTAATAGTGGGATATTCTGCTCTAAAACTCTGAGAGAGGTCTCCATGGACACATCCCAACCTGTTGTTTTATTTGACTGAGGGGCATTGTTTTTGGCAACTTTATCTATTTTGTGTATTTGAATTACAAATCTTGCATTAGTGAATTTTGATAAATTATATTTATTCTAGATCAATATTCATTCCAACCAATTTAAATTGATGGAAGTAGATTTTTAACTAGAATTTAAATTTTAATTGAAACTTCAAATATTCAGGATCATTCTTTTAAAAATTATGACTTAAATTTGCAATTTAATATGAACTTATATATTTTCCTTTTTATTTCTAGTGGAGAGAGTTCTTTGTCCTCTAATGTTGGGATTAATTTCTTATTCATAATTGTATTGCAGAATATTTGTGTACTTTTGATATTTTGTGTACATAGTCTTAACATTGTCAACTTTGTGAATGTCCTATAGAATAGTTGTAAGACAAATGTTTTTGTATACATACCTACACACATAATTATGCATATAAGTATGCCCATGTATGTGTCTATAAGTTCTAACTAGTTATATTAGAACTTCTATATTTTATTTTATTTTATTTTTGTTCAGTCATCATTGTTGATGAGAGATGAACTGAAGTCATTTACCAGAGATAGGGATAATATTAACTCTATACTTTATGTTCAAACATTTGCGTATACTGTTCTTTTATCATTAAGAGATGGAGTTTGGCTGGATATGAACGGACTGGGTCATAACTACTTTATCTTCCGCTTTGTTGTATGTTATGAGAAATCTAAGACCAATCTGACATTTTCATTTCTAAAAATTAAAAAAATGTGTTTTGGAACATGAAGCAAAAACTAAGTCATTTTAAAATTCCAATAGTTTTTTAGCAGGATGTTTTACAATGTTAACTATTTCAATCAAGATTTGACAATTATTGGAATATCTCCAACCTTGACATGTCTTCTTTATTTGCCATTAAATTTTACCATTAAACTATATGCAATTTTTATATGTCTATTAAAAATACAATATTCAGTACCTCTCTTCAGGCTTTCTTAAGCACTGGACTTACACACATTGAATTTCCTTAACCAGTATGTGCATTTCTCTTTTTCTTTATAAAGTATATGTAATTTTGCCGGGCGTGGAGGTGCAAGCCTGTAATCCCGACACTCAGGAGGCTGAGACAGGAGGATCATTGCGAGTTCGAGACCAGCCTGGGCTAAAAAGTGAGCTCAAGGTCAGTCTGAACAGCATAGTAAGACCCTGTTTCAAAAAGACAAGGGCTGGGGATCTAGGTCAGTGGCCTAAGCACCTGCCTGACAAGCACAAGGTCATGAGTTCAATCCCCGGTGCCACAAAAAAATAAATAAATAAAGTATATGTAATTTTCCCTTTCTTTCTGTTTTATTTTTAAATTTTTATTTCAACCTGTAATGACTGTGTTCACATTTTATAGTGTCATTTTTCCTTCCAACTTTGTCTTCTTTTTGCTTGTATTTTTTATCTTCAATTTTTTCCTGAATTTTGCTAGCTAATATGTGTATTACATCTCTGTGACTTCCTATTTTTCCACAAATTTTTACATTTATGCTGTGATGAGTTTTTCTTCTAATACCCTGAGCTCCACTTGGTCTAGGAGGTTAACTTCGCAAGTTCTTCCGTCGTATTCCAAACAAGAAGTGTCCGTGCTCAGCTTCCAGTGACAGCCTGTCTTGGTTACTTTTTACTCGTTGCTGGGACAAAATACCTGACGCCCAAAGTGAAGGAAGGAGAGGTTTATTTAGCTTACAGTTTCTGTGGATTTCAGTCTATAATTAGCTGACTCCAAGGCAGGGTGGCATGGCACTGGGGCAACACTTCAAGGCAGCAGCCAGAGCAAAAGGGGCAGCCGTTCATGGCGGCTACAAGCGGCAATGGCAAACCGTGCCAAAGAGAAAAAACACGGCCCCATTCCGACCTTACATTGCATGTCGGCTCCACCCCTGGGCGGGTGCAGAGCTCACACCACCAATCCCAGTGCTACACAACAAATCAATCATAAATGCTAGATTCAGCCGCTTCCATGACTACATGAGGCTTGAGGGGGCCACCTAGATACAAACCGTAACAGAGCCCCTCACTGTCGAGCAGGCTGTTTACTGGGGCTGTCTGAGGACTCCATGCCGGAGGCTTTCTGGACCTCTCCTGTGCCTTCGCTCCCCTTCCTCCCATGTAGCATGTATTTCCTCTCAGCTACTTATGCACATCTGTGTTTACGGTTTAGAAGGTGAAAGTCTACTGTCACCTAGTAGCCCTGAACATGAGCTTTATAGATATTATTTTCATGCTCCTTATTGCTTTTTTATGATTAATGGAAAAATAAGATGAAAAACCCTGATGTGAATAATGCACTTACCTGTATTTCTTCCTCTTGCTTTTTAGTTCTAGTCATTCGTAGCTTTCAGAAGCAATACTTCATTAGCATCTTTCCTGCATGTCCTATTTGTTCTTCTCCTGGGACTGCAAGTCCTAAATGTGCTAGAGTTTTCCCTTACTTACTCTGGTCTTAGACTGAGCTCTGTCATACCTTAAATTATTGGGATGCTATGACTTGTAAAATGAACTCTGGTTTCTTCTACCATCAAGTTAGAAACATGGTTCCAAGTCTCTACTAAGGAGCCAGGGAAGCCTCTTTTCCCTTTCTCTTTTCCAGATGTTCAATCTTGGATGTGGATAGGACTTATGACTGGTTTATTTTTTCCTCAGCTGTTCAGGAGCTACAGAAACCAAGTTTATTTTTACAGACTAATGCTACCCATTTTCCACCACGTAATCTGTAGTTTTGCTGTCTATCTTGGACCAGTGCTTGCTAATATCCACCATTATTGTCCTCATCCTGCAGTATTCCAGTGTTAATTTCCAAGATCCTACCAAGTTTATAGTAAAGAATTTCAAAATCATGGATGAAACACAAGGCTGAAGCAGTCCCTTCCATTTGTTTCTTGGATTATTTGAGGGAGTGCAGAGGATCTTAAAAATACTGAAATCACAGTCTCTCATTCTTCTTAATTTTGACTTAATTTTATTTGAATTGCTATGAAATTGCAGAACCCAAGAAAAATAATCTGGTACAAGGTTTTCACATGCCTCTTTATACTTACAAACTTCCAGGGTAAAACTTTAAAAAAAAAAAAGAACTTTATATTTGAAATTTGCAGTATTTCATAGTCTTGTAGTATGTCTAGGCCAACATTGTATCTCAATCCTTTTCAACCCCAAATTTTCGAATAATTCTTTATTTAGTATTTCTTTTTTTTTTTTTTTTTTTGGTACCGGGGATTGAACTCATGACCTCACACTTGCCAGGCAGGCTCTTATGCCACTGAGCTAAATCCCTGGCCCCTATTTATTATTTCTTAATTCATCACCACCATCACCATCATCATTACCGTCATAATCACCGTCATCACCATCACCATTATCACCACCATCACCATCATGATTACCATCATCATCCATCATCACCACCACCACCATCATCACCACCACCACCATCATCAGCATCACCATCATCATCATTACCATCATGATTGCTAACATCACCATCATCACAATCATCACCATCATCAACACCATCATCATCACCATCATCAGTATCACCATCAGTATCACCATCATCACCATCATTGTCACCATCACCATCATCATCATCACCACCACCATCATCACCACCATCATCACCATCATCAGTATCACCATCAGTATCACCATCATCACCACCATCATCATTATCACCATCATCATTGCTATCATCACCATCATCATCATTGCTACTATCGTCATCACCATCATTTTCATCTTAGCATCAGCCTCAGCCTTTCCTCTCAATCCACTTAATCAATATGGTGTCTTTCTACCTCCACATTATTTCTAAAGTTACACATCTTTCCACACTTGCTGTAACTTCCTTTTCAGTCCTTTATTACCCCTCTTGGACAAAGCCATTGCTCCTTAGCTGGTTTCTTCAGAAGGGAGCCTCCGTTAGCTATCCACAGTCCATCCTTCTCATTGCTGTCAGTGTCACCTTCCATAGGAGATCACCTCTGTCAGTGTGGCATTGCTGCACTATCACTCGTCTCCTGCCTTCTTGCACTTTCTATTTTGTGACTGAAATGTTGGAGTGGGCACCCAAAAGGTGGTGTTACTTGAGCCATGTTTCCAAAATCAAAGAGCTGAACTGAAGATTTTCCTATCAGGCCAACTCAGGTTGAATGCTGTTCATTTCTAGGTTTGTGTCTGTTACCCTGAAAATAATGAATACCCCTAAAGTATTGGTGAGCTCCTGTGCCTTAGGGATGGAAGAATTCTCTGCAATATAAAACTGTTTTTATACAACTCAAAGTAGTCTGGAGACTTGAACTTTCATTCAGATAAAATTGAAAGAAAATGAATAACACTGAGACAACTGAGCACAAAAGAAAAATATTATATTTTCCACAATATACACACCTGCCACTTCAGGCTAAAGTATGTGGAAAAGGCATCAGGGTAGCTGAGTATGCCAGTCATTTTTTCAATCACGTTTCCCTTGCAATAGTCTATAAGAAGTGTATCCAGGGAGAAATGCTACATTTTTTTTGGCAGAGGTAGAATATGAAAAGAGAGAGGTGTTTATTCTTTCAATAATAAATCTCACTCTCTTTCTTTCTCTCTGCTTCCCTTCCTTGCCTTCCCTCTGTCCCTCCTATCCCCACACTTTACCTTCTTGTAGGAGTATTTAAAGGAACTTTTATCTAGGTAATTGTCCAATCCTAGCCAAGCATCAGTATTAAAACATAGCTACTCAGTGTAGCCAGACTCAGGGCAGATGTATTGCTTATGCTACCTGTGGACCAAGGAAGGGCTACATTTATTGCCTCCCCCGACTGCTGAAAAGATGCTAAACGCTAAGATGCCTAGTAGGAAACAGGAAGTGAGGTCATCTTATATCATTTGTGAGACAAATTTAAATGCAGGTCCTCATTTTTTTAAGGAAATCATCTCCTCGTGTCCATTGGATGCTTATCCTTGTATTTTAAACAATTTTCTTTAAATAAATGAGCCCAAACCATATTCTTTAATTACTATTGTGCCACCTAATGTAATGTTCTCTTGGCTTGATCTATTTTTCATTGCAGAAAAATGAGGACACACCAAAATAATATCTGTAAAAAATATTGTCATGATCTATGAAGTACCTACTGGCTATGTTAGAATTTATTTTTTTTCACTATCATAGAGACTAAAATTTTTGCAAATAATTGTGAAAGTTTATCTGAGAAGGCAGCAAAATGTATCCTCAAAGTAAAATATTGACAGAAATTTCTGAAATTCCATCAAATAAGAAACAAAGACTCTATGGTTAATTGTTAAATTCTTCATCTGAATCTTTGGTTTCCAGCTCTTGGCACCTGCAGTGAATGACATTTCTGAATGACAAGAATCCAAAGAGACTATATGCACATCATGCTACCAGTTATGGGGCACCATTATTTCCTTAGATTTGTTGTGATTGTGTACCTGGGTTAGGCGTACTGCAAGATGAAATGAATTATCGCCAAGTAGGAATAAAAAGGGACGTGGTGCACGGCATTTGGAACTTAGATAAACTACACCTCCTCTGTGGTCTCTCATCTGTGTGGAGGGGCAGTTCAGTGGAAAGACTGTGCTGAATTGGATGATGTCAGTGAAAGCAGGTTGATAATTGGAAAGCATCATATACATGGAACTGTCCTTGGCAATGTGGTTCTTAGGCCACCTGCAGTCCAGCCCGTTCTGAGCGGAGTATGAATCTGGTCCTTAAAGCAGAGCCTGGTGTTTGCTCTCTGCAGCCTCAGGTGCCGTCTTTGGAAACACTGTTGCTGGGTCCCCTGGAACGCTCACATCAGCTCTGGAGTGTGAGGCCATCAGACTCTACCACCTTGCCATGGAGGTGCTCTGGGATGCGGGGCAGCCCACGAAGAGCGTAGTGAGGGGATGCTGGGATGCCAGGAACTGCGTCTGCAGAACAGACGAGACAAGATACTCTGTGAGTGTGTGTTCCGGTTGCAGCTGAGTCAGGGTCAGCCGGCAGTGTGTGTTTCACGTTGTCAGACCGCGCATCCATTTCACCATCTCCTTTCCAGTGGGAAGGTTGGCAGAAAATAAAAGAATGTCTGAATGCAGTGCTAAGGACTGTGCATGTAAGATGGGGGCGTTCCAGGAGGAAGGCTGATTCTGGTTCTTCTTTTCTCCTACTCTTGGTTTAGTCTGTCTTCTAATGAAGGAAGAACTCCATTTAATAGTTTTGAAATCTGAACTCCACTGCTTACCTACAAGCTGTAGTTTTGAGAAAGTTACTTAATTTCACTTAGTTCATGGTAAAATAGGAGGTAACGCTGGGACCTACTGCCGAGGCTTTTAGAGACCTTAAATAAGACAGCTTAGCAGAGTGCTTAGCACATATTCAACATTCAGTAAGTGTTACATCTCTTGAATTCCTTCTAAGGAAGCATTTTATCATCTATTTTCTTTTATTAGTTTGACAACAGAAATTTAATCCATGTGAGTTGATTTTATTTAAGTGAAGAGTTGCAAGCTATCAGTTTAAAATTGAAATTATATTTCCTTGTGCTTTGATGGCACTCCAACCCTTTCATTCATCATCCTGATTTTCCCCAGTCTTCTAAAATTACCAGGTGGCAGGGTTTTAATTTGGAGGGACCCCCGAGATCACCTCCTTCCAACTTCTCATTCTTATAATGAGAAATCAATGCCAAGGCAATAAAAATGACTTACACATTTGTTTCCAGCATCCTGATATCAAAAAGAGAATAGTAGCAAGAGAAGGCCAAGTTTGAGGAAAATGAGCTGTCCCAGGTTTGTTTCTTCTGCCCTAGTCTGTTGCCAGGCCACTCTCAACTTCCTCTACTATGAAATGATGAGTGGGGAATGAATAACCGCTAGTTGAGAGAGAGAGAGAGAGAGAGAGAGAGAAAGAGAGAGAGAGAGAGTGTGTGTGTGTGTGTGAGATTTATCCACATTGAAGTGATGTCATATATATACAAAATTTTGTTTCTCCATCCATGATCAGCATAACAGAATTTCCATACTGCACATATGGTCCACGTTAAAAATTTGTATGTACATATGAAGTTTTATTAAAAGTTAGAGCTCCTTAAAAGAAGCCGGCGTGAGGTATGTTATTAACAATGTGTGCGACCTGGTAACGCCAGAGCCTAGGAAACCTTAGTGCCCTCTGCTCTGAGCACTTTTGAAACTCCTTTTTCATGTTCTCTGTGGGGCCTGGCGGGACCCACTTTCATGTGATGGTTATGCAACAGTGGAGCCTGCCCTCATCTTTGAGGAACAATTTGAGTTTTCAAAAATGGCCTGAAGTAAAATATAGGCAGCAATCAATATTGGAAAAACTGCATTTAGTCACAGGCCAGCTGCGCCTAGCAGGGGAGAGGACTTGCTCTCCTTGCGGGATTCTTCTGCTGAAGCCAGCAGAGCGTGGGAGACATTGGCTGTGTGCATGGAGCGTCCCTTGGGGTGATGCACTTAAAGGCTGACATTATTTCAGGTACAGGGGTGGAGGCTCATATAAAAGTACATGTTCATTCCCTTAGAGTTGTATCTCTTTGTGTCAAAGGCAACAAACTCCTATAGTTCTTACCATTTTTTCCGTAGTCGTGCTCAGCAAAGTTAAGGAGACATTTGGCCCAGCATAGGGACAGGCTATTCAGTACAGACCACAAGGTGCGACAGTGCCAAGGATGTGAGCACCACCGAGGCGTGCCCTGAGATGCCCCTGCTTCCACATGCGGCCGCATAGTGTGGAACACCAAGGAGGTGGCAGTCCCGTGAGGAAGGAGCATTGCATATTATTTTAAAGAAGTCTATTGTTACTAAGAAACGAGAGTATTCACACTGCTTCTCTAAGTCATAATATTACGGAGATCAATTTGCTGCTTTGTTACAATAAGTAATACAGCCTCACATTGGTGAGGGAG
>RJWT010002378.1:0-41187 GCA_004365215.1 Cuniculus paca | reverse complement strand
AAAACTACATCTTATCTCTTTAAATAGGTTTGTTAAGAAAATAAAATATACCTTTGCATCTTAATTTTCAAACTCATCTTTATGAAACGACAATCAATAAACAGCTTTTTTCTTATGACAATGTTGAAAATTCTTGTAAATTTAACAATAAAACCATAGTTTTCCAGACATGCAAGAGTTTAAGAAATGTTTCAAAGTTTCTAATTAGTTTTAACTTCAACGTATTTCCACTAAATTTGTCAGAACTTGAGTAGTCAATCTGCTACTAATTCATTAACAATGTGTGTTCCTGCCATCCCCAACAAAAATAAATATCCTTGAAACAATTATTACCACTAGATCATTGTGAGAAATTATGAAAGGCAATTTAAAAATATAAAAAAAATAAGTGTTTCACAGGCTGAGAACATGCGGAAGGCTGAGCATACACCCTCATTAGTAACTAGAGAAGAATCTAGTTCCTGACTTTAACTTTTCAGTGCCAGGAAGCCTGAAGAAATTGTAGCCTCCAGAGACCTCAAGATTCAGGAACTTAGAAGGAATGATTCTTGCACAGTTGACTTTAGGGATTTAATTTTTATTCTCTGTGTTCCCATTCATCCTCATTTTATTCTATTTTATGCGGTTCATAATTCCTTTAAAGATAATGTCATATGTTCATTTAAATGGAAGACGGATAGTAATTGGTTGAATATCAACATATACTAAAATACTAAAATCTACTACTTAACTTATCTAAAAAAAGACATACTGGTACTGTTGTTTAACGCTTTGATTGACCAGTAGGCATTTGTATCTGAAATCAGCATATAAATAAATGACAGTTAAATGAAAATTTTCAAGCGTTCTATTCTGTTAATAAATCCTATCTTTTGCTTTAAATTCAGCTTACTTTCATTTTTTCTCTTCTTTGTTAATAAACTGTGATTTTGTCTTGTAATGAATAAACCTGTAAACCATCTGGCAGTTGTCTCATGGCTCATTATGTCCTATGGGCAACTCTGAAAAGCTGCCTCAGGTGACATTTACACTGGTGCATGCAGAGGAAATCACTTTCTGTAATGAAAATAAAATCTTTGGAAAAAGAATTCTCATCTTTCTTGATATGGGTGTCTAGGATAAAGACATGTCTGACCAAATAATGATTTAACCCATTATTCTTGGTTCGGGGCAATAAATTAAAGTTCCCTGTATATATGAAATATGTGTATACTTGTAATATATGCTTTTACATGAACTGAGGAGCTCATGTTTACAAAGTTGCTGAGATTTCTAGTGCACTTGTCATTTCTTAATTATTAATATTAGATTTCCAACTAACAAATTGTTTTGTAAATTACTGTGAATATTTCATGAGAATTAGGAACTGGGAATCTACAATGGTATTCAGTTCTTCTTACAGGAATAAATTTGCACCCCTAGATTTAATCATTGTGGGTATCATTATTACCTATCTAAGTTATGCCACCATTGTACTCAATTTTTGGTTTAGATCCAAAACTTTTAATTCTGTGCTATCTTCAGGGCATACTCTTTCTTTTTGGAAAAAAATCTGAATTAGTTTTCTCTCTGGTCATCTGTCATTCCTTTTTTCAGTTAGCATATGTTTACTGTTTCTGGGGTACTGTATGAATTTTTTTTTCAGAGAATAAATCCTAAAGGTAAAAGAACATCTGGTATTCACAATAAACAAATGAGACATATTAGATATATAATTCCATTGAAAGAAGACTATGTGGTAATTCTACATAGCCATGAAACAAATCTATAATTGTCTATAAATGAAAACAGCCTGTGAAATATATTCTGATTTGCTTATGTATTATTCAATTGGAAATAGAGTTTTTATATTATTGTTTTGGTAAGTTTAGTTAATTTGGGGGGGGGGGCTTGGAATCCCCCAAGGGAATTAGCAAAGCATACTTCTGTTGTATCTGAGTGGGTCATGAAGAGATGGTCTTATGTACTATATCAGGTCTCTCACTGCTTATTCTGTGGTCCTGTTTCTGTGCTCTCTCTCTAGGTTACTATGAACTAAGTAGCTTTGTTCTGCCATGTTTTTCTGCCATGATGCTCCTTGCTTGAAATTTGCCAAATATGAATCCACTGAAATGGTGACTCAAATTGGAATCCTACTCAAGAAAGGCCTGTTAGGAGATTTGTTCCCATGATTAATTTCAGTGTGCTGAGTCATGGACCAAGGGTACTTGGCTACTGCTACCACTGACAGTACACACTGGTGTTTTCCATTTTAAGCCAATTTTATCAGCATGCAAAATGCAAATATTTGGGAATCATAGATTCCACCAAGATTTCTAAGGAAGGCCTGGGTGGCCAAGGAAAGAAGCTCCTGAGAAGGCCACATACAAAACTGTGAGCATGAAGCCAAAGGTACAGTGGAGATCTTAGGAAGTTAGAGATGCCAGCAATGTGGAACTTCTTCCAAGGAAATCTGCAGGTTGTGAGTGCAGCCAGCACAAGAGAGAAGCTACATGAGCTGCACTCAGCAAGCACTTTGGGAAGTGACTACCAAAGCTATCTGGAATTCACATATCACTGTCTTGTGACTCAAATGTCAGATATAGTATTACATAATTTTATGTTTGCTTTGCTGGTTTTTCGTCTCCCTTTGATGGGGTCATTTTTACCCCCATTCTTCTCATTTGGAATGAGAATGTGTACCTTGTGCTATATTACCTTGGGATTATGTAATTTTTTAACAGAGGTTCAGTTTGCTTTGAGTCTCAGAAGACTTCGAAGTGAACTTTTTAAAAATACTGTAACTGTTGAGGCTTTCAGGAAGGAATTATTGTCTCAATTGCACATAAGTTTTACCACTTTAGGTGCCATTTTGAACTTAGTGTGTTTATTTTGATATTAAGTATAGTTTAAGGCTATGTGTTTGAGTGTCTAGCTGATAAGGGGTGGGATGTGGCAATTTAACTTAACTGTGCTAACTCAGTTGGCTTGGGAGACACCTAGAAGATTAACACGTCGCATTTCTGAGTGTGTCTGTGTGCATCATAAAAGAATGATCTTGGATAACATACCTATTCTCTTTTCTTCCACTCTGGTACTGTTCTGTTCTATTTTCTGGTTGTCGTTAATCAACAAACTTTGCTCTGCAACACCATCTACCATATCTTTCTGCCTTGGATCCAGGGGACTATAGACTGAATACCCTGAAACTGTGAACCAATTTAAGCTCCATCTCTTTTAAATTGTAGGGACCCAGTATCATGACCCGGTGATAAGAAAGTTGACTAACACAACTATCAAATTATTGCCAAAGAAAGCACAATTTTGCTTGTTTGATGAAAGTCAGAGGACAGAATCTTCAAAAGCAAGTCTAATGTTATTAGAAGATTTCAAATGTAATTTTGAAATTCCTGGGATAAAAATTGAGAAAATTTTTCATCTAAAAATTTTTAAATACTCAGAAACAACAATCTAGCAAACTTTTCCTCTTCTTATAATATTTTGCAATGCATTTCCATATTGATTTATTGTAAGGGATAAACCTGAGGTGATTGTAGTTACAAGAAATATTGATTTTTTTGATCATTATTGTGTAATTTCCAAACAGATATTAAATTATACACACATATATGGGCAAACACACACAAGAGAGGGCGTATAAATGATTAGAGAGATTTGGGTTAGTTAGTAAATACTGAAAAATAGTAACCTTGAAGCAACCATTTATAATATAAACAGAAGAGTTGATAGCTTCCTTTTGCAATTACACAATGTATTTGTATTTATGTATATATGTATTTAATATCCTTTTCTGTAACAAGATTTGATTGTAAAAACCATTCTTGCCAGAGAAGCATGAGAGCCTCGTCCCTGTGCAGTCCTTCCTTCCTCTGTGATCTATCTCCTTTCATAATTAACTGTATCTTTATTAGAACTAGATACTTTGTAGATTTCTGATGGCATTAATTAAAATACTTTATGGTACCTTCAAAGATTTTAAAGCATGTTTCAAGATGAAGTGTGAGAAGGTAGGTGTTTTAGTGCATTAGTTTTAATCTAAGTTAAACCACTTACTAATCATTGTCTTCTAATTATGTAAAACTGCATGTGTATGTATGTGTGAATGAGGATTCATTTCTCACCTTGCCAATTTAATTTTCTTCATGAAGAGCAAATCTAAATATGCTTTTCTCACATTTTCCATTAAAGATAAGCCTCATGATAATTAGTATATTTGGATAACACCTTGTTCTGAATATGTCTGTTTCTACAGTTTCTTCTCTTTTCAAAACTTGTGTTCTATTTGCTTATCTAATTATTACCTTTTTAGTAAAATATCATATTCTTACTGCTTAGTGTTTCTTAAACTCTTTCTTTGGATGAAATATCTGTCACTCATTTTTGTTTACCTCAAACCCATTTTCTAAAATTCAATATATTTATTACATTCTTGCTTCCCCACAGTGTTTTTTATTGTATTCTCACAGCACAGTATGTTCTATTTTCCATAACATGATGTCAAACTATGTTGTAATTACCAGTTTACACTGTGTGCCTATCAGATTCAAAATTTCTGGAAAAGGAGTTGCATTTATTTTTGTATTTTTCATAGATGAAATACTGAAAACAAGCACACGAAATGCTAAGAATTGCTTGATTCTTATTTTCCCTACTCTTTGAAAGTATTTTAAAATCATTTATAAAAACTAAGGTTACTATTGAATAGAATTGCCAAGTGTGTGGCACTGCATCAAAGATTTTTTTTTGATGTAATTATTGTTTCACAATTCATCTTGCCTCTTAGAGAGTGAAGATTCAAAACTAAACACAATTTAGAATGTGTAAAACGACTGACCTAGTTTATAGGTTCACAGTCTTTGGTGAGTATTTCATATCAATGTTAAAACTGGATTCTTGTACACTTGCCTTCATATCTTTTGTTGATGGGGATGGGTAGCTTTTCTGAGTCACAGATGGAGACTTCTACCAGACCACAGATGCTGCCAAGGAAATCATGCAGAGAACACATTTCAAACCTGTGACTCAGCAAGAGATTACCAAGGACGGGAGGACACAGTTTGGAGCACTTGGCGAAGGGTATGACGCTGTGAATTATAAGGGGTGCCTAAGAGAGGTCCTGCGTATTGTCTTCAACACTATCCAACAAAGGTATTTACATATTATCTCCCACTGATCCTGAGAAATCAAAGGGAGCAAGGCCAAAACACTACGAAATCAGGTCGTTGCCATTATACTCCATTATTAGGCTCCCAAATTAGATGTGAAGGACTACAGGTAAAGACATTTTTGAAAAAAGGGAGTGTACACTAGTTCCCAAGAGATGGGAGACAATTATTGGCAGTTTGGGAAAATGTAATAAGGGTCTTCCAGTTGTTTATAATAATGACTTTATAAAAATTACATTTTTGATAATTGGGGAAGTATTTTGAAACAATTTATTACATAGGATACTTAATTTTTATAAAACTTTTAAATATAGCATATATTTATAGCTAGTCCTTCATAAAGAAAATCATGACAATATCTACTAGGAAGATACTTTTTCTTAAAACATATAAATTTTTAAGATGTATACTTATGTCAAGTAAAGTGAAATTAGTAAAAACAAACATTTCACACAGATACACATGCAGGCACAGAACCAAGCTTCTGATTGTCCTGGGTAAGCTTCTAGTACAGTAAATATTCTAGTAATTCTTTTCCACTAGCTTCCAATAGCTGTTAAGAGCTGTTATCAATCCTACTCTCAGACATAAAGGCTAATTACTGTCTTAGGTTAGAATTCAAATTTTCTATTTCTTCTGTGCCACAGTAGGTTATTATACAATTAGCTACATAGTTGAGATTCTGTACCTTATCTCAGATATTTATTTTTGTCCAAAGTGAGAAGCAATCATGTGTATTGCAGTCAGTCCATTGGTGATTCTCTTAATAACTGTGCACTGTATGCATTGAAAAATAAATGTGATTGAAAACAAGGGCTTAAAATTTTTAAATTTCCTAAGTAAATATATAAAATATCACATAAATTATTTTATACAGAGTGCAGGGCATACATTTGGAAGACTTCAGAAAGTGGCCCTCATTTAAAGTTTCTTGAATCTGTGACTCAATATCTTATATTCATCTTTTAATATCTTAAGACAGAGTCTCTCTAAATGTTGCTTGTACTCTACTTTTGTTTTCTGCTGTTTCTTGGACTCTAAGAAAGTTTTGCTTTGTCTTTCATTAAGTTGCATATCAACATTACTTTAATTTTTAATCATCCTATTTTCTTACAAACTGCAATCTAGTTAGCTTATATAATCTAACCTTTCCAATCAATAGTTTCCCTTTTTTGCTGTCTAATCGAATTATACCTACCTATTGAAATCTTTTTTTTTTTTTGAGACAGGGTCTCACTATGCAGTTATGCAGTTCAGGCTTTCCTTGAGCTCACTTTGTAGCCCAGTCTGGTCTTGAACTTGCAAAGATCCTCCTGCCTCAGCCTCCCGAGTGCTGTGATTGCAGGCGTGTGCCACCACACCCAGCTCACCTATTGAATTCTTCACATTAACTTTTGCAATTTTTATTTCTTGACTTCCAATCTGAGCCTTTATACAAATCCTATTTCCAAGTCAGAAAACCATCCTTATTACTTGACTATATAAACCAGAATTAATTTAATATATTTCAGAAAACTCCCATATGTGAGTTATCTCTTTTTTACTGTCTTTTTCCCAACTTTATGGTTGAGATCTGGAAGATTCCCATGAGGCCCATGTGCTAAAGCCTTCAGCCCAATCCTGTGGAACTGGGAGATGGGGAAGCCTTAAAAGGTGGGGATTCTTGGAAGAAATTTGGTTATTGCAGAGTAGGGGCTTGAAGAGACTATTGGGACCTCAGCCTCTCTTTTTCCTTCTCTCTCTTTGTCTCCTGTTTGCCATGAGAAGAACAGGCCTCTGACATGCACTTCCACTGTGATGTATTGTAGAAAAACAATCCCAAAGAAAAAGACACAAACGACCCTGAATAAAAACCTCTGAAGCCATGAACCAAAATCAGACTTTCCTCCACTTAAGTTGATTGATCTCAGATGTTTGTCACAGGGACAAAAATCTGACTTACATATCTTTCTTTTTGATCCTGTCTCCAATTATACCTGGTTGTTTTATAAATCAGTGTATTAAAAAAAATCACAGAAATTCTGGATAGTATACTATTACTTCAGACAGGGTTTTATTTTCTTTTGTAAAGAAGAAATTCAGGGTTGTTTACTTTATCAATTGAAAGTTAACACTAGGAGGTAGGATTTAAAATGATAGAGGCTGGATAAATTTCTACCCCGCTTTGCTCCTAGAAGGTCTCCTTTCAGAGTCTGCAGGCGAAAGTCTGGGACTTCCAAGAGTGAGTCTCCTTGGCGGGCTCAGAACTCACAGCTTTGTTTCCTTCACACAAGACTTGAAGAGCTGCTCTCTTTCACTTTGGCCTCTTTTTGTCCCCTCTATAGTTCTTGATTTCTCCATTCATCTTCAAATCTGAAGGTGCTTAAAAGAGCAAGTAGAATCAAATGCAGGAGGTTTTCTTTTATCCAGCATCTTATAATTTTCACCTGCATTGATAGCCTACAAGTCCAACTTTCGTCTCAAGTCTTGGGAGCCTGAAAAATGTCCTGACTCTGCTTTTTGTTGAATTTCTGGGCTCACCAGCACTAAAAGGTCAGAAAAATGTCATGTCCAGCTAAGTTCAAGTCATGTCAATTTTTGAGGAGTTTAACCATATAAATCTTGGCTACCTTGGATCTTCTCTGCTGGCTTTAAAAACTAGCTTTGTTGCTGCTTTTATTTTTGTAATTTACACATCCAAAGTTGTTTCTTTTAGAGAGAGACTGGCCTGATCACCTGTATCACAGTTAGAGATGGAAGATGTCTATATCTTTCAAAGGTGCTACTTAAAATTTTATCTACAGAACTGAACAGAGAGCATTCAAAATAAGAGGGAAAGGATGCATAAGAAGTGGGAAGATAGAAAAAGGCTTTCTGCAAAAAGGTGTAGAAGACAACAACTTTAAAATATTTTACAAACCAAATCAAACTGATATTTTATAAATTTTATTTATTCACTTATTTATTTGCTTTGAAGGAAAAACTGTTAAGAATGTAAAAACTTGTAAGGTGTTTTGCAGTCTAGTCAAGTAAAATGGATTGATTTTTATCTGTAAATTGTTATTGACTGTGAAAATCAGCTAGCTTCTGTTGTTAGAAATCAGAATTCAGTACATTAGGCTGAATAAATGTGTTGCCTGGTAAACTTGTATGGTGCTAAATTACATTCAACTGGTGAGTAGTTTAATGATTTTCCCCCCTAAGATGTGAACATGTGAGTATGTCTCAAACGGTCTGTTTTACTCAGTCAAATTTGTAGGCAGAGAGCTTACAAGCCTCACAAAAAGATAAGAGAAGTCATAAAAGTGATGAGGCAAAGCAGATATCGAGATGGTAAAAATGATCTAATTTATCTGTGAACATTTAACTGAAATTAATTCTTAAGTGATTGATTGTATTTTGTGACAGCAACTGTAACTTCTTCTATGCATGAATTAGAGCCATTCATTATGGGGATTATAAAGATGATCAATGACTTGGCTTTCTGACAAGTCAAATCACAAATACATTAAAATTCCTTGTGCTGTTCATCAAATATCTACCCATGAGCACATCAGGCATCCAGAATTGTCAGGTATAATTCACATATCAAGTTTAGTATAACTCTGAAGCACTGTCAACCGATACTTATTAGGTATCCTGTGACTACATGGCCAATTAGTAGTAGGAATATGTGGAAAAAAGTACAAATCTGTCAGTGAAGATTCTTTCCCCTATTGGAAAGAAAGCCAGCAATGTATATTAAAATTATACATTGAACAAAATTAGCTGAACGTATATATTGTTTCTAGCATTCAGTGGGTACTGAGAATACAAAGACACCAATAAAATATTCAACCTTTCTCCTAAGAATCATATGATATAATTGGAACAGCAGAAAACTAAAGCAAAAGTAAGTAAGAGAAAGATGATAAATGTTATTCATTCATTTCCTCAACAATTTTTTAACAATTCATGAATTTCATTTAAGGGTATTCATTTTAACCTAGTAAAATTAGATAATTTACAAATATAAAATATATTACATAATGTTATAGACATGCAAAATTGTCAGAAGGGATATACTTAAAAATTGTGGATTTAGAAGGTTCTCTGTGATACAGGGGTTCTCTGACACCTCATTCAAGTGACAAAGTCAGAATGTTAGGACTCTCCAGGGAGACGAAAAAACAGACATAAATGTGTGGTGGTTTTGCATTATGCTCACCTAGCTAAACAGGAGATAGGGTTGGCCACAAGAGATTAGGAAATATTTGGAAGGTACAAGTAGAGCAGCAGTCATTTCCTACAGAAGCCAACAGCCCATTCATGGCCAGGGCTCAGTGCAGTGCTGTGAGTCCACAAGCTCCTCGTCTTGGAGTGCTCATCCGTCTGCTCTACTCTCCTGACACCAGTTCACTTCTTCAGCTTCTCAAGTCCCTAGCCAGACACAGATACAACTGAAAGATGAGGTCAGCAACTTTGCGAATTACTAGTATTACTTATTCAGGTGCAGATTCTGATTTGTCTTCACGCGTACCAGTTAGTTCTCAAGGGTTCAAGTTTTGTGTGTGTCTGTGGCTGCACACCAGCGTGTGGGTTCTTTCTTACCCTTTCTCCTTCTCTCCCTCCCTACCTTCCATTATTCTTTTCCTAATTTTAGTGCTTTATTTTCATATTTTCAAGCTAGCTACTGACCAAGGCAACTTCAGGCCCAACAGAAGATACAGAAGTAACTGCTTCCACAGATTTCACCAGTTATTCCTACGGTTCTCAAATTTTCTCGAATGTGCCAACTATCTTTTCTTACGAAATACCTCCACAATTGTGTAAGGTCAAACCATATAATAAATGCTTATTTCATAGCATTAATGCTTGTTATGCTTCCCTGGTTAAATCTTAACATAAAATTAAAGTAAGTGCACCTGGTGTCATGGTTTATCTCTAGATGCCCCCCCCCAAGCCTCATGCACTCATACGTGAAGCTTTTGGGAGGTAATTCAATCTTGGAGATGTGCTCTTCATCAGTGGAATAACCCACTGATGGGTTTATAGCTAAATGTGATGTTAGGAGATGAAGCCTGGTCTGAGGATGTAGATCACTGGGGATGTGGCCTGGAAAGGTCTCTCTTGCTCCCTCTTTTTGGTCCCTCTTTCTGTTTTCTGCCAAACATGACATGCGCTGTTTTTGCTTTTCCATGCCCCTCTGCCATGCTGCCCTTGGAGTCAACAGACAACTTAAAATTGTACAAGATGTGAGCCAAAATAAACAATTTCTCCTAGAATTATGACTATGGGCATGATATGAAAATGTGTTAGCTATGAAAATTAAGATATCTGGCAATTACAAATAGGTGATATGGCTGGAAGAAAAGATATGGCTGGGAGTAGCAGGAAATAAAACCAGAAAGAGACCTCATTAGGATGGATTTTAGTGCTGAATGAATGCCTACAATTTTATTGTCTAAAACCATCATGGTCGTGTGTGAAAATGTATTGGAATGGCTAAGTCTAAGTTAAAAATAAAGCAAGTATAACAGAAGATCATAAATTCAAAACGATAATATTAGAAATCTGTACATAAGTGGTGGGAGAGGGCAATGAGAAAAGGATGGATCAGAGATGAGTACCAATAAATTTTAATTAAAATATTGTAATCTTCTTGTCATTATTCTTGGCATTGTCAATAGTATTCCAAACTCAAGCCTTTGGATCTATTTTTAAAAGTGCCTACAGTTCACAAAGTTTTAAGGTTAGTAAAATATTACAGTAGTATAGAATAGAAAACTTTATAGTGCATTACAAAGTGAATGGAAGTACTCATTTTAAAGCTTGTTGAGTGCAAATATATATTTGTGTGTATTGAAGCAAAATATATTTCTCAATCCATCTGTCTCAGAAATCTTTGAAATCCTCTGGAATTTGAGCTCCTGTGGGCATTCAGATATAGATATGACCCCATAAAAATCCAAAATATTCACAGGGGGATATTTTAGAAGGTTAATCTCAATAAAATATTTTAAATAATAAAGGAGATTCAGTGAAATAAATACAGATAACTTGATATTCCAGTGACAACAGATGACAACTGTTATTAGTTTTATACTCTTAAGAACTACTTTTTTTCAGCTTTTGTATTTAGGATTGTGTGTATTTTACTATTTTTCCTAGTAATACAGGGAATAAAAATTTAGAAATTTAAAATGTAATAATCTGTTTTAAAGTAAAACTTTTTTCTCAATTTCTTCCAAACTTATTATTATCATATTTTTATTTCTAGGAGCACTTGTCAAGAAATAAATAAAATCACAATTATTTATCCATAGTCAAATGAGAATTTTGGTGTATTTGCTTTTTTAATGAGTAAAAAAACAGTCATTCTCAATATAGATAATAGTTACTACATTGTCATTACAAATTAATATGGTATAGTTTATACTGAAATAGCAATAATAAAATTTAAAATTTTAACAATGAACTACTCAAGTAAATGATCCCATAGTAAGAAAACTCAATAAATATTAATTTGATAAGAAATCAAGTTCAACTGAGAAGTTAGACGTTGAAGGAATTAAATACTACATTTGTTATTTTGGATATATTTGTGATAATTGATAAGTAATGCGAAAGTTCTGTGAGCATGTAAAGATCTAATAAATAACTGAAGAGGAACGGTAATGGAAGCTTTTCTTTGCTGTTGTTATGTTTTGTTTTTAACCACTAAAAATGAGATCCAAACCGTGAAATTTAATTATATGACTAAAAACAGTATTGAGAAGTGGAAAAAAGTGTCACATTAGAATAATCAGCTTCTATGAAGTCCATGAAATGAGGTGGAGGTCTAGTATCCTCCCAGAATGAAATGTGGGCAGTAAGGAAGTCATGAAGAGTCAGGAAGTGAAGTGCTGGTAATATAGGTAAAGGCCAGTTCACAAAGATATTTAGGCCATATTAATGGTTTCAAATTTTATCCTAAGAAAATAAAAATGGTTGAAGAATAATAAGCTAGGTTTAATGACATAGTAATGTACTTAAAAGATTATGCTGACAGCCATGTAAGGAGTAGCTTATACTGAAAGGGCAGAATGCAAATTGAGCATGTCATTTGGAAACTTATACCAGTAGTTGACACAAGAAATGATCTCAGCTTGATACAATATAAAAGAAATGGATGAAAATGCCTCAGTGGGACCTCTGAGAAGCAGACCTTGAGACAGAATTATGGGGAAATGAAGTTAAGAAAAGTAAACAAAAAGACAAGAAATTGTAATGTTTAGACAAAGACTTCAAATCATAATGCAGGTCTCACATGTGTGAAAGGAAAGTATGAAGGAAATAGGATTCCCATCACAAACCTTAGACAGCAATGCTAATCTGTAAATCTTTGTCGAATCAGTAGAGATTTCTGGAAAACAATGATTTCCCATTATGCAGCTATCTTACACTGGCTTAGGACATGGTCCTTGAAAACTCACCATACTTAGTCACTGATTGGAGCCAATTTATCCTCTCTCTCCTTCCCTGGGAGACCATGGCCTGGGGAGGAGAGACGAGAAATTTCTTTCAGGTTTAGCAATTGGAGGCTGCAAACTACACAGTCACCAGCTAAATGGCAAGTTATTTTTTTTGCAAGGAGTTTTTCCACAAAGATTTAATTAGAAGGTTAATACTGGATTAAAGAGAGGAAAATGTCGAAGATGAGTACTCATTATTAACTATTATGTACTGTGCTAACAAGCAACCAAACTACACACAAACTTACAAACACAAAGACCCAAATAAATGGAAAATACGAAATCATATTTTATTATTTACTTATCTTATAAAATGTTCCTCTTCCATAATAGAGGTCCAATGCACATATATTGAGGGAATGAATAAATGGTCTATAAATCAATTACCCTCAATATTATGGAATGAGATTAGCAGCAGGATAAGCATATTAACCTTTCTATATAATATATAATAGTATGTGAATCCTTGCCTTCTCTGTCTTTTGGATAATAAAACATTAGTAATAAAACATTAAGATATGGGCTGACATTTTTTCAGTGCAATTAGTTTCATTCTAGAAATAACATACAAAATTCCCTCTCTGTAGCTTTGCTTTACATAGTTTTAGTTATATGTGCACAACCGTGGTCTGAAAATATTAAAAGGAAAATTAAAAACAAAAAACACTTCCGTAAGTTTTAAATTGCACAGTTTTTAGCAGTGTGATAAAATCTAGTTCTGTTTTGTTTTGTTTTCTATGTGGGTTATAAGACACCCTTTATCCAGTGTTTCCAAGTTGTATAGTCTAGTCAACCATTACTCACTTCTTGGCGATCAAATCCACTGTCAGGATAGCAATCAAGTAACTCTTATTTTATTTTATAATAATCCTGAAGAGGATTATTGTGATGCTGGCAGTCCAGATAATCAAAGATACTGCCAAATGGTTTCTTCAAGAGAAAAAGTTCTTGACACTAACATAAGAAAAAAGAATTATGCTGAGATTATTAAGATCTACAGTAAGAATAAATCATCTGTCCTTCAAATTATTGGAGAAAGTAATGAATTCATGCCAGCTTTCATAAATTTTCTTGCCATGATTAATTTATGGATTAAATTTCATTACAAATATGTATGTGTAGGAAAATCTGGGTATTTAGTGTTTGATACTAACCCTGGTTCCAAGCAGGTACCTATGAGAAGTGTTGGACATGTACCCTGTGGATAACAAATTGTCTGCAGTCATAATAATTGACTCACTCTTGTAGTTTACAACCAAGTCAATTTTTTTCCATTGGCAGTTAAAGCCAATAATCACCATGAAAATGTTTTTCATATTTAGGAAAATAGAAAAAACATTTTCAGGTGTTCCTACCTCCTCTACCTTCTTTTTTTTCATCAGTCTCCAGCCATAATTTCTAAGATAAGCCTGCACCAGCTTCCCTGTGCCATAGAACAGACTGGGCTCCCTTAAGTTTGCATATGGCAGCCCCTCATCCTTCCACGAAGTCACTTTGTTAGAGTTTGTGTGCATCCTATGTGTGTGTATACGTGTGAAATGTATCATGTGTGCTAAAGACCATATGAAGTATTTCTTACTATTTTCAAAATAAGAGTATCTTAAATATTTATCTCTATAACTTTCTTTTAACTTTCTAGTTATAATCAATCTATTGTTCTGCTTTCTATTAAACAGAATAACGCTCCGTTCTAATTTGCCTTTTTCACTCAAAATTAAATCTTTTGATATTATCTATATTGATATTTGTGATGTTTTTTAACTTCCATAATACCATTTTTCCACTTTATAACTATACCATAATTTATTAATGTATTTTTCTGTAAATAGACATAAAGATTTCTTCCTTCATTTTATATTTCCTTGTATTTTATTTGCTCTTTAGTGAAGATATAATTTTGAGTTTCTTATGTCTTTAGTATATGTTTCAATTTACTTGAATCATTTTAATGTCTTTCAATAATATTTTGTTAAATTTATTTAATGGGAACATTCATCAGTGTACATGATTAATATAAGTACTGGTAATTTTTTCTAGTACCATACAGATAAGTAACCAGAATACCATGTGAATAATATTTATAATGTCACTTTAGTTAGTGACATACTTTTATTACTTGGAAGCAAAAATGTGATTCTGTTTCTCTGCTGCATTTCAGTCAGTTTTGGCCATATTCCCTCTAGCTGTGTAAAGTTAGTTGTCTTTTTAAATCATGCAGTGTCCTTATGTCACAAACCCAAAAACTGGATCTACTCTGTTGAGTTTATTTGCTTTGACCTGGATAATTTTCATTCTGGGATTATTTGATCTGGCAGGAGATTTTGCTGGTGGATCTGTGTGATTTCTGCTCCTCCAAGCAGAATTCTCAGAAACATAAAATGTGCCCATCTTACTAGGATTGTAGACACACAGAGACAGGGACAGAGAAAGAGGAGAATGCATGCACACATTTATATCTGTGCTTTTACTGATTTCCAGTGAAGGACATTTGTCAAACTAGTGTCGGTAACCTTTTGCCCAGCAACATATATTATAATGCAAACTATGTTCAGTAAATACTGAGTTGTGTGAATATTCATGTGTAACAGTAAAGCTCTTTTGTATACATAAGACCAGGTTAGACCAGGTTGGCATAATCAGTGTATGGCTTTTTTGTTGTTGTTGTTGTTTTAGCTTTTTTATTTTTTATTCTAAAAAGCAAAATGGAAAAAAGGATAGACACGATATAGAATTTCAAAAAAAATAGTAGGAAATTAACACTAGGTAATATATTGTATAGTGTTATCTTAGAAGTAGTTGTTCAGGTTACAAGATCTTGCCTAGATCCATGTATGGTTTTGATACATGTCTGTTTATTACCTGAAAATGTCTACTGTGGCACAAAACACTGATTTAATTTACATTTTATCATTAGAAACAACTTTATACTTTCTTATCATTGTTATGCTTAAGTCTAACATTACTTTGGAAAGTAATGTAAATATGGCAATGTTCAGAGAAATAAGAGAATTTCCTGGTGCATAATCATGGGAATATTTTCTTCATACAAGATCCTTTATGACTCTAAGCCATCTCCGTCTCCTTGGCAATCTATTTTGTTATAGCAGAGAATTTGACTGTGAAGTTATTTTTTTTTTAATTTTAGTGTGTGGTGATGGAGATATGGCCTTTGCTGAGCCATATCCCCAATTATTTTTTATTTTTTATTTTGAGACATGATCTCAATAACGTGCTAAATTGTCCGGGCTGGGGTTAAATTTGACATCCTCTTTCCTCAGTCTCCCAGAGAACCTGGATTGCAGGCTATGCCTCCATATGCAGCTGAAGTTACAATCTTAATGGAAATGCTATAATAAAACACTCTGTTGATTGTCTTTTTGAATGTAAATGTTTTTTTAATGTTTTTAATATAAATATACACATTTGTAAATATTAATTGTTGAATAATTGATTACACTCTCTTTTAAGATATTATGACTTGGCAGTCATTATTTCCTTTATGTCATTGATTTTGTATTTTTGGTTTTTGTGTTTTGTTGTTTTAAATCAGAGCTTGATACTGATTTCAAATTGATTAGGAAGTAAAGTACTACAACAGTTTTCCCTTTTCATGTTGTTAGAATAGTTCTCATAATCTAACAAAGGGATTGCAGAGTAAGAAAAAATAAAATAAAAGAAATTAAAAAGTGAAAACAAACTAATCTCTAAACAGGTGAACTATATTTAGACTTCTGTGAACATCGTACAACAATTTTTCAATTCTCATTTCCACTTCTTAATCATACACTTAGTCACAATTATTAGTGAGTTACATATCTCTACTTTTTAAATACTATTTATTGTTAAAAAAATTGAAATATGTACTCTGATTTGTGGCATTTGCAGTTCCAACATGGCTTTCCTGCTAAAAAGTCTTCATGAAATTTGAAAAGTATAATCTATTCGATATTCTACTAATAATGTATACATAATTTTCAAATTCCAATAAATTTCACTTACTTGATTTGCTAACATCCACTATTTACAATTAAATAACTCACACTTGTTATTTTGTTTTCTCTTTACAAAATCTTTACCTTGATTTTATAAGTTATAGATGACATAGCTAAGGTCTAAAGGGGTTACTTGCATTTCAAAAGTCACACAATTAGTATGCAATTGAGCTGAGATATATATTAAAGTCACTTCAACATTCAAATATAAGGCCACTGTAAAATATGTAACATACTCAGTTTTCTCACTGCAAGAGTGAATGTTATATCTCATTTATAGCTTTCTTGAAAGGTGTCTTGGTTACTTTTCTCTCATTGCTGAGACAAAATCCCTGATGACCAAAATTAAGGAAGGAAAGATTTATTTAGCTCACAGTTTGTGGAGGTTTCAGCCCATAATCAGCTGGCTCCAAGGCAGGGTGGCACAGTACAGGGACAACAGTTCATAGCATCAGAAGACAGCAAAAGCAACAAGAGCAAAAAGGGGAGGAGCATGGAGAGAATTCTCTTTCTGACCTTTACATGTACTCACAACCATAATCCCAGCATTGGACCATGAATCAATCACAAATTCTAGAAGTCTTATCCCATGACTGCATGAGGCTTTGGGAGGACATCCAGACACAAACTATAACAAAAGAATTAATCCTACATACCTGTGGATACAATTTGAGGAAAATAAACAATATGGAGTAGTGGTTATTCAACTATAATATTATGAAAATGCATTAATAAAGGCACAGTAAGATAATATTGTTAATTACTAATGTTTCAAATATTAATCTTTGGATTTGTTTTAACTTTTCCATTTGATGATTCTTATATTTTTTTACCAGAGAATTCTGAAAACTTAAGAATTTTTTTTACAGTAAAATGTAACAAAAGTAACAAAGGCAGTGTCCTTTAATGACCTTCAAAATAATCTTAAAACCAATATTTTATAGTTATTTTTGACAGACAATTTTAGTTTTAAATGCTTTCTGTAATTTCTCAAGAAATAGAGCAGAATATAGTGTTCATGAAATGATAATGGTATACAGAAGAGACAGGCTCCCCTCTTCTTAACAAATTATATAGGAATCACTCATAGAGGAAGTAACAAGTAAGTATTGGTGAGGTTTGAAATATTCCAGTTCAGAAATATATTTAATAAAACTACCCTACTGAACATCATAGTTTAGTAGCATAGTACACTGTAGAGCATCAGCTCTTGTGAGCCTGTGTTTGACCAGGAACTGTTACTGCAGCTTCCCACTATCACCAAAGAGTATTAGATCCCCTCTCAGTAGTCCAAATAAAGATCAAAATTCAAATGTGAAGTACTGTTTCTACTGAATATTGCTTTTGCTGAATTCTCCTAAAAATATCATAAATTGAACCATCATAATTTAGGGGTTTTCTGTATTGTATGATTCCATTATATTAGGTTATTAGAATAGTCAAAAATCATAAAGACACAAAGTAGATTCAGTGACTGGAGAAAGTAGAAGTGGAAAATTATTATTTTAATGGCTATGAAATTTCAGTTTTCTGGATAAAACAGATTTGTGGTGATGGTTGTACAACATTAAGAATGAATTTAATGCCAGTGACCTATGAACTTAAAACAGTTGAGATAGCAAATTTTGTGTGTATTTTACTAAAATTAAATGAATGAAAAACATAGTTTTAACCATTTCAGAGCTTATACTTGGTATTACACCAGTGTAAGCATGGGCATGTCTTCTCTGGATGCCCACAGGGTAAGAGAAATGTGAGCATGGCAAAAAAATGTTGGTCTTCAGGGATGTGGTGTGAATAGGAGTATGGGGGAGAGGAGGTCCAGTTAACCTTAACAATCATAATCCAGGAATACAGGAATCATTGCCTGAAGTGTTCCAGAGAAAACATGGTTTAAGAATGATTGTTCTGGGTTTACAGTATGACATAAATAGTGCGGCTATTGTGACCAAAAATTAATTATTATTTATATTTTCCTGTATAAGTTAGGTAAGACTGGTATGTGTAGTCATCACCCAGTGGAATACTGTGACAACCTTTGGGACAGTCATTAGATGCTAATAGTCATGAGTGGCATGATGTGTGCTGCAGTGTCACAACTAAGCATAAAATCTACATTAAATAAATAATGTGAGAGAACTGCAGAGCAAGAAGACCCAATTACTTCAATACAAATAGGTTCTGATAAGCCACCACACTATGAGTAACATCAGCATTGCTATGGTTTCTTTAATAGTTGGAAACAGGATGTTAGCCAGGAAGACAGCATTAGACAATAAGGAATATGCAAAGAGGTTCCTGGACTCAAACAGAAAGTGTTGGTGCCACGATACTGTGAGAACTTTTATGCGAACCCATGAGGAAACAAAGTGCCTAAAGTAGCTCTCAAACCTTCATTACGCTCAAATTTCATAGACATGGACCATAATGCTGTACAATATTCTTAAACCAATTTGTTTATATAGAAGCATCTTCATACCGTACAGGAGATCCTTAACGCAGCGATCCAAACAACCACTGTTGAACAAGTGAAAGTAGAGCCAGACAGGGGAGATCCAGGGCCCTACTTGCTCCAATTCTTCAGTCCTCCGTTCCCTTTGCTTTTGAAGGAAAATCACTGTCTCCAATGAGCGTGAACAACACAGCTTTCTCCATTAAAATTATTTCCAATTCAGGTGTGGAAGTATGAGTTTAGGAGACTTAAGATTTCCCTTTCTTTCAATTAAATTATTTAAGTTGTTATTTATCACTGGATTATTAAAAACTTGGAATTTAGGATTCTATACTTGTATTTTAAAAAGAAAGTAGCAAAAAGTAAGAAATCAATTTTAGATGACTGGTTAATTTGGAAGACAATGACATTTTCTTTATTAAACTTTGTATCTATTTTTATTAAACTCTTACAGATTTAATAGTTTTAAAAATACTGTTTATTTCAATTTTCAAAAACTACAGTTCTTGAACAATTATTAAAATAACAAAAAAATACAAATGAACACACCTTATTCCTACCTGCCAAGTGCTACTACCAATAACTGTGCATTTTATATTTGAGAACTGGATTCTTCTGCTTTTTTACAAATTTATATAGCAATAATGTAGAACATGAACATTGTTTTAAATGTTGTAATTAGATATTATTTATTAGCATTGTAAATAATAGTCTTTTGATACAGTGAAATATAAACAGTAAATGTTCAAACTTTCAAAGAGGCTTCCATTAGATTTCCAAATTTATTTGCAAATATTCTTTTTAGTTAAAGTATGTCTAATTTTAACAAAAAAGTGAAAAGTTATATATATTTCACAAATTCATTAATATAAGATTAGGCTTAAAAATAAATGAATAAAATTTACCTCTAAATTTATGTTAGTTTTAATGCAGTTATGAAAATCATTACACTAAAATAATGTACTTTAAAATATTATGTACAAGAGTTATTTTATCTATTTGTTCAATTCTTAAATCACTTGCTTATCATTATAAATCAAGGAGTAAACTATAAGTTATCAAATCATTCCAAAATAGTTCACAGTTTTTAGGTACACTTTGTTTATTTATACATTATATTTATGCATTATTTATTATTACTAATTTGCAAATGAAATAATTCTATTTGACTTTTTTTACCAATAGGTGGCACTAAAAATGTTTATATTTTAATAGCAAAATATGTTCTCCACTATGTTGATTTAAGATGCCTTCCTTCTATAATGCAATTTCAGCTACAATTTGTGCAAAGAACACCTATCAACCATAAAATTACTCTGATGTGAGTAAGAAGCATTTCATTATACAAACAGAATGTAAATGATTATAATGATGGACCATTATAAGAAGATTATTTTACTTTCCTAGTATTATAACATCTACATTGTAATAAACTAAAATTGCATATTATTTAGTGAATGGGATAATTATAGTTTTTTATTACATTATTATTATCTGGTAGATTATAATTTCTATTTTAGTCTTGGATGATGATGTTTAACTGAGTAAACCATGCATGTGGTAGAATTTTACAGAATTGATAAGCATTTTGACTTAGCTTAAACTTTTGTAAATATACTTTTTCTTATTATGTTTAATAAACTAAATGCAAATACCTGGATATTTGAATTAAACACTGTAAGTTGTGTTCTTCATTTACCCATATATATGCATTTAAAAATCTTCATTTTCCAGTATTAAAAAATTCTAATAGCTCAGTCATTTAAAATCCTTTGAAATCTAATACAAGAAGTTCACTTCAACAGCTCATAGGCATATTATGCTATTCGTGCATTTTAAACAATAGTTTTATTAATAAGACTTATTGCCATAAAACCTAATAGTATTTCCTGTTTAAAACTATATTTTATTCTGGGTCTGTTTGCTATGATTTATTCACATTTTCTAAGTTAGCCTGTACCACTGTGTAGCTCTCACTATTACGTAACAAATGTTGTTTCACATTGCAATAATAAGCACACATTTTCATGTAAAACTTTCCAACTATCAAGTATTCTTGAGTAGTTTCGGTGCTTTTATTGGGCTCCATTGAAGTCTCATACCTTGTACAATTTGTCTGAACTATATTTCTTCAGATCCCTATTATCTTCTGCTCTTTAAGCCTGTGTGGGTAAACAAACTGAACCTGACAAGAGGCTTTAATTAATTCTATTTCCAGTGTTTCATCTCTGATCAAGGGTAGCTCAATATGAAACCCCTTTGTTTGTCCTCTTTGCTATCAAGAATTCAGTTTAATTTTACTTCTTTCATGAACTGTCAAAATAGTGTATCTTCATTTTCTCCAGCTACTTGTGGTGAATAACACACATTCCCATTTGCCCTTTCTTGATTACTCTCTTCTCTTCCAACTACCATACTCAGATTTTCTGTTTTTTGAGTTTATAAAAATAAAGCATTAAAAAAACCTTAATCACCATAACAGAAAACAAACTTTAATGATATATGTTACTGTAACATGAAAATACAGGAAAGGATTCAGGCGTAGTCAATTATGGATGCATCCAGCATCTTACAGTAGCCTATCTCCAAAGATCCCTACTTCCTAAAAGCCATACTTTTGTGTAGTCCCCTCCCATGTTGTACAAGGTTGGTCTGTGTGACCAATAGCAGACAGCAGAAGCTATGGTCATTAACAAAGTGTTGTTATTTAAAATCTATAGCCTCTGTAATACACACTGTCCTTGTTGTTTTCATTGCCTCTGCCATTTACTTTGGGGGAAATGCCTTGATGAGCAAGAAATAAAGAATTTTCCAGTAAATAGACCACAGAGATATAAAGCTTGCCAAAAAAGAAAAAAAAATGACAGTTAAAAAAAAAATGGTAAACTTGGAAGTGGACCCATCAACCCCAACTGAACCTCATTAGAAACCAAGACTGAAACATGCCAACTAAGCCATTTCTAGACTGTTTTGTCTTGCCTTCTTTTTGGAGTGCTATGGATCAAACCTAAGTCTCACAAATACAAAGCAAGTACTTTAAGCCTAACATAGATAGACCTCCAGCTTCCTACTTTAGATATTCGACACACAGAAACTAAGGGAGTGATGACATTTGTTTTTTTGAGCTTCTAAGTTTTGGAATAGGTTGTAAATAATATATATCTCAAATATCTTTATCACTTCTGTCTGCATCTGTCTGTAATTGGTTCTGATTAATCAATTTGCATCCACATATAGATAAAAATTAACTTAAGTAATAAAACAATGCCATCGTAATCTGTCTGCAGAATATGGATTCTGTAATTCTTTATCAGGGACTTGCTAACAATAGCTGTCTGTTCAAATGAGGACTACACTTTGCAAATAAAGTTTTATTGGAACAATACCAATTCAGTTTACATTATGTCTATGACTGTTCTCATGCAAGAATCACAGACTTGAATAATTTGCCCAGAAGCTAAATGATACACAAAGCATAAAATATATATTGCTATTAGGCTTTTGCATAAAAAATTTGCCAAACCCCTCCATTGTGTGCAACATACACCTTGATTTGCATTCCTAAGAATTGGTAGCAACTGCAGAAAACAGTTAAAAATTCATAACTTGACATAAAAATATTCAGAAAGTTAGTTTGTCTTGAATATGTGCATTCGTGCCAATTATGAGGAGGTGAAACTGTGACCACTTTTGCTCATTTTTTGTTTGTTTTTTATTTTAAAAAGAAAAACAGAGAAAAGGGTTATAGAAATAATACAGAATTTAAAAGAAAACAGAAATCAACACTCATTAAAACATTCCATATTGTTATCTCAGAAGTAGTTGTTCAGGTTACAAGATCTAAGCATAAAAAATGATCAATCAAACAATGACAGCACAAATTGTTCTTTTTGATGAACAGAGATTAGTAGTATAGTTATCTTGCACTTTTGCTCTTAAATGAGTAGGATGAGATTATAAGCCAAATGAAATTGGCACCAATTAATACAGATGAATGTTTTCACTTGAAGAAGTATACTTGTTTCTAGAAGTATTTGGTGGAGGTTACCTCAATGTGATGCTCATATAGCACTGTAGAAGTGTGCTGCAGAAAAGTAATGGCTATTATAATGGAAATAGCAAAGTAATAAGGATTTTAGTAATGTTTTTCCAAAATCATACTTATATGTAAATGTTGTAAATTCCCTTTCTTTGTAGAAGAAGGCTTTCTATTCACTCTTTCTCTTTGTATTCCCAAGACTAGAAGTCATTCATCTCTCATCTCCTTGTTCTCACCCTGTTCTTAACAGATGGACTCCTTCTGAGTTATCATTTGCAGAGAGACCAACACCCTTCAGGGTATACAAGTCTCATGTGTTCAAGTGTTGGTTTTGTGAACTTTACTTGTAACTCCAATCACATTACACTTAAATTTTTGAGTTATTGCAGCAATTTTCATATTCTAGTATATTTTCAAGTGTAATATTTAGAAAAAAGTCTATGAAATAATTTCTTTATTGCTACTATGTCTTAGTTCACTTGAAAAGTATTCATTAAGATACAACATTTCAGGAAAACATAATCATTCACATAAGTAGAACTCGGTCCAAATTCTGGAATAGTGTGGGCATATGGATCTCTGGGGCTCAGATATTTCCCCTGTCCTAATTACTTTTCCTGTTGCTGAGACAAAATAATCAACACTGAAAGTTTTAAACTGGTTATGATTTTAAAATCTCATAAATGTGCCAGTTTTGATATTTCTTGTCTGAGACACTAAGATTGCAGAAGCGCTATTTTCCCTCCTTTCAGGAAGTAATGAACTCAGCTGTCTGATAATATGGGTAGTGACCATTAGGGGCTCTAGGATTTGACACATCTTAAAAGCAAGTGAACACTTCTCCTCTAAGTAACCCCTGCTCCTCATTTTTCTTTACAACAGTTTTATCAACGAAATATTAGCTGGCGTGTTTTATTATTTTAAGTAGTGCGTTAACTGGTATATTTATAATGAAAATAAAGCCCTGTAATTTCAAAAGTTCTTCCTCTGATACCCATTGACTTAAGAATTTAACTTCCTGTAAATAATTACAATATTTAAACATTATTCCTTTCTTCCCTTAAACTGGTATGCTATACCTTTCCACTTAAGTTTCCTATTAAAGCTACAAAGAAAACATAGAAGTTACACAGGCTATCCTCCTAGAAGCTTGTGTGTAATTATTCCTCAGATCTTTACTTTGAAAGCATAACTTGGATCTTTTCCAATTTCCCAGTAGCTTCTGTAAGATTTACCCTCATTAATGTATGATTTGGTATACTATTAGATTTATTAATGATTATTAATTAATGCTATTATTAATTAATGCTATTAATTATTAATGGTTTTCTATGCTATTAGAATTATTGCTAAAAATAATGATGCCAAGTGAAGTTTTCTTTTTTATAGAAAACTTTAATTTTTACTTAAATGTATAGAATCAGAAGTATTTTATTGATTTTGAAAAAGTAATGATAAGAAGTATATACTATATAACTACAAAAAATATAATAGCTTCTGATCCTGGTAACATAAAGAAATGGGTATGACCAGTGCTTTACTTATAGTAAGTTCAGTAAATGAAACCCAGAAAGAAAGTAGTTAAAGATTTGGTAAGATGCTCATAGGGGGAATGTATTGCTTCAAAATCAGACCATTTCTACACTGAAAAATTCATCAACAAAAATTGCTAATTGGTGAGTGATTCAAAGTAGGATGTATATGCAGAGCCTACAAATAAAGCAATTAAAAGATGCCAAGGAGATAAAAATAAAGCTTTTGCCTGGAGGATCTTAGAATCTAGTTAAGATGAAGCTGGTATTTAAAAAGGATGGTCTGCAAATTACAGTATATATAACAAGAGTATTGTAGACTGATAAATGTTAATCATGTCAGTTAAGGACATGAAATAGAATATAAAACAAAGACTGAATAAACTTATTGCACATAAATGGGAAAAAGGATGGGAGGAAAAGACAAGATTTTGTCCAAGAAATTGTAAAGCATAATCAATGGATTTGTTACTAAAATTTTGAGCTTTATTTGTTATACTGATTCTTCAGCTTTACAATATATTAAAAGAATATTTTTTCAGTTTAAGTAGTGGATTAAATATGAAAGCAATAATACCTAAATTTAATGTATATTTCTCTAAAAAGCTCTTATTCCAAATTTAATATAAAAAAATTTTTTGTAGTGAGGTATTGAATAAAATTTTTCCACCTTCTTTGTCATATGGATTTCATAATCTTCTTAGTTTTGTATGGAGAAGTTTTA
Organism: Cuniculus paca; assembly: GCA_004365215.1. Lineage (NCBI taxonomy): Eukaryota > Metazoa > Chordata > Mammalia > Rodentia > Cuniculidae > Cuniculus > Cuniculus paca. The sequence goes on along the minus strand of RJWT010002378.1, from coordinate 15,811 downwards.
AGCAATTTTCTTACATCATATGTATGTATATATTTTTCAAACATTGTCTCTATGAAATCCAGATCATTGACTTTTACCTGTTTTTCTCATTGTTTATATAAATTTACATAAATTTCAAATATAAACTAGAATAGAGCATATGTACTATTGTGCATTCTAGAAATCATACTTTCAATACAATACTCAGATAATACTCAGTATTTTCGAAAGATTCTATTTCAATCATGAAATTAGCTTTTATCATAATGATTTAGTAAGTGTTCACAATCTGAAAGCAAAAATATGAATAAACATTTTCTCATAGGTAACAGAGCCAGCATGTTGGTTCTATAGAAATTTTTGTCTTTAATTTAGATTCTATATATATACTTAATTTAAATCACAGATATTATCACAGGTTTTACCTTTGATTAATACAATCTTTTAAGTAATCATCAGAGCATAATATTTATATTGTTCTGGAAATTATTACAAATACATAAAATTATATTTTAAGAATAATGTTTTCACCATTTTTATATCTAAATAGATAGTAGAGTATATTGAAAGCAGAAACAGATGGAAGAAGTAAAACAATAGATGAGAGTCCCAACCCTGCCTTCATTTAGTATTCACTAGACTTAAGTCAATTAACTTCCTTGTACCTCATTTTTCTTAACTATTGAAAGTATGTGATTGGAAATAGTGATATTGAAATTGTCCTGTATGTCTGAAAGCATATGATTGTAGCATAAACATTTACAAAGTGTTAGGTAATCATTTAAAAATACATAATGGGAAAATAATTCCAATGAAATGATGTGATTATCCATAAAAAGCATTTTAGATTTCAGGATTCTAAAACAATAAGGACTTAATATGAAAATAAAAATGCAGGCAATACTCAATTGTGGTACAGTTGTGTACTGTTAAGTGTATATGTCTTAACCATTTAGAATAATGAACGTGAATGCTGAAAGTGAACAAATATACATAGGTATATGTATATCCTCTAATTATTTCCATCATCTTGAAAAGTTTCCCAAGTCCCCTATCCAGTAAATTCCTCTGCTTAGTACTCAGGAGGTACCACTTTTCTACTATCTTGATTTATGCCACCATAATTAGTCTTTCCTGCTTGTGAAATTTGTATAAAAATATATATAATTTTTTCCCCTGCTGGCTACTTTTGTTTAATATGCTTACATTCATTCATAGTGCTAGGCATATCTGTACTGATGAGTAGTAACCAGTTTTATGAAGGTTACATAGTTTTTCAATAAACTTGCTGAGTGCCATTTAGTTTGCTTCTAATTTCAGGTTACAATTAAACAGGCACTGACAGATATCTTTTTAGAATTCTTTTGAGGACATACATGTTTATTTTCTTGGATGGATATCTAAGAAAGTAATTGGTCAGTAATAGCAGAGGTATACTTTTTTTCATAGAAAATGAGAAAAAGTTTTACAAGTGACTGAACAATTTCAGATTCTCACCAGCAGTGTATAAAAATTCTAGCTGCTCAAGTACCTTATCAAATTTAAATTTTGTTCACTTTGTTTTTTTTTAACATTACTTTTATTGGTACATGTTTGCAGTACATAGCAATGACATTTATCAAGAGGCGCTGGTGCATGTACATAACACATTTCAATTCCTTCCATGTCTCTCTCCCTTTTCCTCACACACTTTCTTAGTCCCCTTTGCATTTGTAAAAGATTATCCACTTTGCTACTCTGAAGATTTTAGTTGTATGATGACTAATGACATTATGTATTTTTTCATGTATTTGATGGCTAATCATATATCTTTTCTTGGGAAACAACTGTTTAATCCAATTTAGCAAATTGATAAATAGGACTATTCAAAACAGAAAAACATTTTTCTGCTAATGAAAAGCACCTCACAGCAACAGAAAAAGGCAAATCAAAACCATGTCTGTAAGATTGCATTAGAAGTACATATAATACATGTAACAGTGCATATGCATAAATATACAAATTATTTTATCTAGTATATACAAATAATTCATATATATCACATAAAAATGAGTTACATAATTTTTAAAATTCATATAGTCTCATCTTTTACAATATGCATTTCAGGAGACCTTCATAAGGAAGTAAGAATTCAAGGATCAAAATTTCTGTAAAAATTAGAATGATATTTCGAGACCTTGTCTAAAGCAAAACAAAACAGTTTCTTATTTATATGCTATATAAATTATCAGAAAATAAATGCTAATAAACATGTAAAATAGCAAGTATTTCCCTAATAGAAAGATTATCTTGCCATTTTTATTATATATTCCAAAAATGCTTTTAATTTACAGTTTTATTTATCAATATTTTTAGAGTGTTTTTTAAATAAGTTTTATCTACTTTCAGATTAGAGAAGTTAATTTTTTAAATTTATATTTTCTAGAAAAAGTTTTATAGATTTACTTTTTCCTTTTATAACTACTATCTCATCCAAATTACTTTTGTATGTGGCATTAAGTAGGGAGAGAATTTTTTAGTTTTTTCTTTAGCTATCTAGTAGTTCCAGCAAAATTTCACAAGAAGATCTACCTTCCTTGTTTGAATGATTTTGTTGCTTTTGCTGAATTTAATTGAGTTCATATATACACAGGTATGGTTCTAAATTTGGATTTTTAATCTGTACCTCTAGTTTTACGTATATATGCTTGCAACATTACTACATGTATATATATATGTAAGTGTGTGGGAATATGTGCATATATTCCTGAGAAAATGTTAGGTAATAGGAGAGATAGATGGATATTGATCAAATTAGTTTTATTCATAATAGGGCCAAATAAGCAACCAAATATTCTTGAGCAATTAATTAAATGGATTATAGTATTACCCTGAGGACATCATAGTCAATAATTAGTTTAAGTATACTCTATAGTGTTTACACAATGACAAAATCCCCTGAAATACATTTCTCAACCATATAACTATTATTATGTGATGTACAGTATTATTGTTTGTGTCTAGATGTCCCTCCAATGCCTCATGCAGTCATGGGGTGTAGGCTTTTCAGAGGTAGTTGAATATAGAATTTGTGATTTGATTCATGGTCCAATGTTGGGATAAGGGGTGTTGGTGCTATGTGGTCTGTGTACAACATAAGCAGTAGAGAGGGACTTATCCTCTCTCTCTTGTTGCTTTTGTTGTCTTCTGCTGTCATAAACTGTGGCCCCTCTGCCATGCCACCCCACCTTGGAGCCAGCTGATATGGACTGAAACCTCTACAAACTATGAGCTAAATACACCTTTCCCCCTTTAACTCTGAGTGTTGGGTATTCTTATTTCAGCAACAAGAAAAATAACTAAGACAAACTGTATACAGAGATGTGTTTTGTGATGTACATACTCACACACATAATTTTACAGGAGAAGTAATCCTTCACATGATGGAACTTATGTATTCATTTAGATAATCTCAGGAGAAGGCTTTTATTTTTAACATCTGAAATTTACTAAACTGTTGTGAGAGTCAGTCACTGTTACAACTGCCTAGGGTTAAACTCTGTCTTCATCACTTAAATATTTGGATGTTAACCTATGATTTTAACAGGCTTATTATTCCTACTGGAAAATGCACCATTACATTAATAATGTGAGTTAAATAATTTTAAATTTTCAGAACAGTTGAAATAGGCATGTAAATCTTTGAAAGACATTTCTGAGTAAATAGATACGTGAAGACTATGTTGAGATATTTGACCATTCCTTTTTTTTTTTTTTCCTTTCCAGTACTGGAAATTTAACCTTGGGGCTTCCACTGAACTACCTCAGTGGATTTTCATCTTTGTTTTGTTTTGTTTCATATTGTTTTGTTTTAATTTTGAGATAGAATCTAGCCAATTTTCCATGCAATCCTCCTGCCTGAGTCTCCAAATTGCACCAGTGTGCCTGGCTGAGATATTTGCTAATTCTGTAGCAACAAGACATTGATTTGCCACATTGAGAGATTAGATGTAAGATGCTGTGTGTTTCTCTTCTCTACTACATCTTGAAATACCTCAGTCTTCTGAAATTCTATTCTCATTTTGTTCAAAATGTAATTTAAACATTTGGGTTTTTTTATATAACCAGATAGCCTACCTGCTGCTGTAGTTTTCCTATTAGCATCCCTTTTGCCTTCTTCTAGGACTGCTGTTTTTCCCCATCTTTCCAAGGAGGTGATGGGTGCTAGCATATTATTATCTGCCTTCACTTCATTCAAGACTTTTCAACTTTAATAATTTCAACCAACTCTTAGAGTCTTAAATTACCTCCTACTGATGTCTCTTCTTTCACACGAGAAACAGTGGGCCAGGCAGTACTGCCAGGAAAGCTAATTACCAAAAATTTTATCTGTTATTTTCTTTTACTTAAAATTTTGTTATGAAAATTTTGAGACCATACTAATAATACAAAATAGTACAGTAAGCTCTGTGTACTTTCTAGGCAGTCCCAATAGCTTTAATAGATGGCAAATTTTGTTTTATCTATATATTCCAGAAAGTTACTGTTTCATATTAAGTTAATTTAAAACAAATCCTAGTCACTATATCATTCAACCACACTATAAGAGCTTTTAAAGAGAACTTTTTCTTAACGTAATTCTGTCACTATCATACCTAAAATAGCTTACATCCTCAAATATCACAAATCCATGTTTTATAAACTCTGATGATTGCATAGTGAGTTTATATGCAAAATGTGTAAAATTGTTGGAACCAAGAGAAATATCTGTTTTCTATCTTTACTTTAAAATTGTGGTGTCCTGTGGCTATCAGTGTCGTATAAATTTATTGTATTAAATTTAGATAATATGGTTTGTATTATAGGTCCTCAATACTACATAAAGCATATACAAGTAATGAAAATATGTATCAATCTTCTCATTTTACGAGGCAAGTACTAGATCCAAAATACACATAGGGTTAATGTAATTTTACATAAACCTGGAATCATATCCATCTTTAACTCTTAAAAAAACTGATTAACAAGATATTCAATGAATAGGTATCCTTATTATCTGATTAAAAGGTTTGGTATTCCTTTTGCTCTGCAGATAGAAACCAAAGCTCAGAGATATATTTAGTATGAGTCATAGAACCGAGAAGTCAGTCTTTGAACCCTGACATTTGTATACTTTCCACCAACTATAATGGTCTTTCCCTATGTAGCTGTGGTGGCAATACTAAATCCAGTGTTTCTTCTACACTAGCCATGGTAATTACATAACATCAGATAGAATTTAGTAATCTATATATAATGGATGTCTATAAAGAATGACAAATTTAAGACATTTGTAGGAAAATGAATGCACCTGGAAAATATGTTGATTGAAATAAACCAGACACACAAGCTTAAATGCCATATGGTATCTCTCATCTGAGTGAGACAAAGTACAAACAAAGAAAATGATGTAGGATGGATAGAAGGGGATAAGGGGATAGATCTCTTTCAATAGGGAAGTGGTCCAAGGGAATCATGTGTGGAGAGGAGGACAAGGAGAAATAAGAAGAAGGAAGATGTGTCATGTTCAAGAACCTGATTACCCCAATGAATATAAACAGTATACACCATAAAATGAGCTAAGATAAATGATATCAACAAGCATGAAAAAGCAGATAGGGGAACCAGTGGGGAAGAGGGGCTGCTCAGGAAAGGGGAAGGTGATTTAAAAAGAAACGATCTACAATATGTACCTGAAACAACTCCTATGATGACTGTAAGCCACAAGAATTGCAAACATATACTAAGAAATAAAAAATAAATTACTAATCACCACAACTTCTAAGGTAGCCATTCTGAAGTAAAAATACAACTATTCATGTTATTTGTAACTGTTACCATTTTTTAAAAATTGATTTTATCAGCACGTTTTTGAGATACTTACTGATTGAATTCATCATAGAGAATTTATACCTGTACATAATACACTTTAGTTCTTTTTTCCCATTCCACTCCCTTCCTTTCACTCCTTCTTTCCCCTCCTTTAGCAAAACTGTTTCCTTCCATTCTTTTTAAACTTTTAGTCCTACCCTTGCTTTGATTCTTCCCCCATTCCCCTTCCCATTTGAACATTTTCTTCCTATTTTCCAATAGCTTTCATCCATTTTGGTCCTTATTTATCCTTTAAGTTCCTCACACAAAAGAAACAATGGGACATTTAAACACGTGTGTCCGATTTATTTCACTTAACACTACGTTTTTGAGGTGCATTCATTATTTTAAATTGTCTCAAATGTATCTTTCTTTATGGCAGTGTGTTTAAAATGTACTCTGTTGTACTTAAAAACCACATTTTCTGTATCCATTCATTCCTTAATAGGCATCTGGGGTGCTTCCGAGATTTAGCTATTTTAAATTGTGCTGTTATAAACATGGGTGTGCATATCTTACTGTGGATGAGGCTTTAAACACATTTGGGCAGATACCTAAAAAGCTGAGTCAAAAGGAACCTATAGTTTTCGTTTTCTGAGCATTCTCCATGCTGACTTCCATACTGGTTGGACCAATTGTACCAATTTATGCTCCACATTAGTGAAGAATGATTTCTTTTTCCTCATGCTTCTGCCAACATTTGTGATTGGTTGATTCCTGGAGGCTTGCCATTTTTTCTAGAGGGAGTTGGAATGTCAATGTTGTTTTAATTTGGATTTCTCAATCGATCAGTGGTGTTGAACATTTTTTCATATATTATGTGCTGTTTGTACTTCTTCATCTGAGAAGGGTCTTTTTATTTCTGATTCTGATTTTGTATTGAGTCTTTAAATTTGGAGGATCTGGTTTTTTCTTTGTTTTTTATCTCTTTGCATATTCTAGGTATTAGACATTTGAGGAATAAAGCTGGCAATTTTTTTTCTTAAATGTAATCAATAAAGAGATGGTACCAAAGTATCTTTATTTTCAAAACTGACATTTCACCTAAACTATGACCACAGCAATATGTGTATACTTTCCTTCACAAGGAAGTGTTTGTACTGATTTCAGTATTAACTCTGATGTGAAGTAGTTCCCAGATTGTCTCAGTTGCAGCTCTCAGTGTCTCATAAATAAGTCTCTCATATCATTGATGTTATGCAACCATACATTAAGAAGTAACTATATGAAAAAAAAAAGGTGATAAACAGTATGTGGCAGATAAAGAAGATTAAACACCTTCACTGACTTCAAGGGAGTTTACAAAAACAATATAAAAAAGAAGCCCATGAATTATTTAACAATAAATATTTAAAAACTGTCCTCAAAGGGATGTAACCAGCTTGTGTGGGTCTCAGCTACCTGAGATGGAAAACAAATACAATAAAATGAAAGCTTATTATGGAAAAGAAACAAAACTGGCTGTACTGTAGGCAGCTCAAAAAACCAGACAGAGTAGCTGGGTACTCTACAGGGAGAGCAGCAAGCATCACCACACATTAAAACAACACCTAACAAATGATGCATGTCTCTGCGTGGGAACCCAAAAGAATGACATTAATTATTCATGCGTCAATTCCTGTAAAAGGGGCAGGGTGTCCAGACAGGGTAGGGTCTTACTTTGTACACATGTATAAATGACCCAAAAGGTTCCTAAAAATGTTTTCTTTCAGTAGAGAAACAATACTAAATTTCAAATGGAACCAGAAAAACACTAAAAAAGCAAAAGCAAATCTGGGCAACACTGGCGATATCATAACCCCAGACTTCAAGCTATACTACAAATGTACGATAATAGAAACAGCATGGGATCGATGAACAAAAACAGATTTGTGGGTTAATGGAACAGAGGATGCAGAAGATACCATGCAGAAACAACTCCGAGCTTATTCAGTTACATCATCTTTGACAAAGAGGGCAACTGCTTTCACTGGAGTATGATAACCTCTTTAACAAATGAAGTACTGCAGATTGAACCTAGGTCTGTTTCATTCACCATGCACTAAACTAAAGTCACAATGGATCCAAGATCTAAGTATTAAAACTGAAAGAATTAATCTGCTGGAAGAGAAAACATGTGAAACTCTCAAAGATAGGCATAGGTGAAAATTCTCTGAACAAAACCTCAGATGCTGGGTGGGGCATGGTGGCACACACCTGTAATCCCAGCACTTGGGAGGCAGAGGCAGGAGGATTACTGTGAGTTCAAGGCCATTCTTGGCTACAAATTAAGTTCAAGGCCAGCCTGAACTGCACAGTGAAACTCTGTCTCAAAAAAGAAAAGAAAAACAAAAAAAAATATGAAACAAAACAAAAACAGGTTGCACAAGAAAAAATGCCAAGAATCAACAAATGGGATCTCATCAAATTAGAAAGGTTCTACACAGCAAAGGAAATCACCAAGAGACAATCTACAGAACTGGAAAAGTATTTTGTCAGCTATTCACCAGACAAATGACTAATCTCTATAATATATAAAGAACTGAAAAAAATTGAACCCCCCAAATTTAAACATCAAATAATAAAATGGGCATTTAAAATAAGTGAACACTACTCAAGAAAAGTAAAATTAGTCAATAAATACTCAAAAGATGTTAAAAATCACTGACCATTCAAGAAATGCAAATTAAAACAACACTGGGATTCTATCTCAATCTAGAAAAATGGTATCATAAGTAATCAAATAATAAGTGCTGGAGAGGCTGCAGGGGAAAAGGAACTCTTCATCATTAGTGGAAGTGTAAACTGCTTTAACTACAGAAATCATTATGAAAATCATTATGGAGGTTTCTTGAAAAACAGGAAATAGAGGGTCCATCTGACTTAGCTATTACCCTTCTGAATATCTTCCCCAAAGAGTTAATGACATATATTACAGTGAAATAGCATACCCATATTTACAGCAGCACAATTCATAACAGCTAAGTCTTTGAAACAGCCTGCATGTACATCAGTAGAGGAATAGATAAAGAAAATGTGATGTTTATACACAATGGAGTACTGCTGTGCTATAATGATAGATAAACCTGAGTTATTTGTAGGACAACAGAAGCACCATGCGACCCTAAATTTAAGTGAAGTAAAATGGACACAGAAACTTAAATATTGCACAGTTTCTCTTATATGAGAACTGCAAAATATGAATAAATTAAAAAATAAAAAAATAGATATTAGGAAATAGTGAGATGGATCATTAACATATGGAAAGAGAATTGAGAAATGTAGGGAGGGGAGGGAAATGAGATTTAAAAAGATGAGAAAGGCATTGTTAAGTGTTGTGCAGATGTACCAAGTCCCTAGAGGAACATTATCGTCATCATCATATAATACAAACACATATAAATACATATACATGAAGGGGTTCAAGAGATGCAAATAGGTGGAGGGAAAGTGGAATTAAAAAAAGAATCAAGAAATATCATATACATGTACTATCAACATATACCAATAGCACATTTAAAAAAAAAAGGAATGTGCTATGTCCCCTCTCTGGGGGATTTTCTCATGAAAATACACCATAGTGAGAATCAGATGAAGTTTAGTGTCTCTTTTGGTTGGATATGCAAGTCACATCCAGTGTCCCTGTACCTTCATCTTGTGGTGTCAAGGTGTGCAGTGACTGGCTCATTTCATTGGCAGCCTGATTTACTTCTCTCCCTTATCACTAACATTCGCAGCAGAACTCATTTCCTCCCAGGCTGCTACTTTAAAATTCTTCTGATATCACCTGTTGCAGAGGGATGATCGGAGCAGTTTAGTAATTAAATAGGGCTATACAACTTTTCAAAAGTACAAAGGAGAGGTATGGAAGTGAGATATTGCATGGTCAAACTCTGCAAAGTGACTTGTAGCCATCAAAGTTGGAGGGGAAGATTACTTTTCTCCCTTCCACTTTTAACCTGGTCAGTATCCATATCTCTGCTGGCCCCTTAGTGTTCTTGACATGTAAATCAGAATCTCAATAGTCAACCTAAACAACTCTGATTTCAACAGTATTTTAAATGTATTCATATTTTGTGTCTGGTACTAAGTGTAAACTTGTTCAGTCAACTAGGTTCACAATTTTAGCTAACGATTTCTTTAGGTTTCTACTGCAGTTAATTTTGTATGGTTATTTTTCTCTGGTTTAGCTAGAAAGTCAATTTCTCCTTTAGCAGGTTATTCAAATATCTTCATCAACTTTAGTGTCTAATGACATAGTGTAATCATTGAAAATTGTGGCAAGAATTAACTCAATACAGACCTCACTTCTAAAGAATAATTAATAGATTAATATGTCATTATAATGTATGCAAAAATCTCAAATGGATTTAAGAGAGGGAGAGAACAGGTGATATTAGTAATTTCCATTGTTTGCAAACAAATGCAAGTTGGCATTTAAGGCAGTCAAATTATAACTTTTTAGGGTAGAATTTCTTAATTCTGGCAGTCTAGTCTCAGTGCCATTCTATCTTTGCATCTCCCATTTCAGTAGCTCTTTTAGTATCTGTGACACTAGTTTGGTCATTTACTACCACAGACTCATGCATACAAACACAGAGAAGGCCTGCTTCTTGTAAATTGTTTACCTATTACTTAAAGTGACCTTATTTATTTAACATCTATCTGCTTTGAATCCTATTACTTGAGCTTTAATCTTATTAATGAGGTTAAAATTTTGAGAAAATAGTTATATGCCTATCCTTAAACAAATAAAATATTTGGGATTTTTTGGTAGTTTTAATTGTAATTCATTTAACACTATTGTTTCACCATGTATTCTTTGATAGAAAAACCAGTGATGAATATTAAGACCATGACACTTAAATGGATGAAAATTTGTAATTAAAATTTTCAATAATGAAACTCAGATTTGGATTAATTCATAGCTAATGTTGTGAATACAAAAATTGTAATAAATGCATTCTCAAGGATATTTTTAATCATATTAAACAGTGCCGATTGCTCAAGACTTTAATTAAAAGGGATGTTTTGATTTCTCTTGTTGGGGAACTGAAATGGCAGAACACAAGTGTCATTAATAAATAATTACTCCCAAAATGATAGTTCTCTTAATACTTGCCTTGGTCACCCAGAGACATATCAAATGAGATAGTGTATGATGAAGAACTCACTTTATGTGACCTAAGTTTAAAATTTCTGTCTCATGCTCCAGAAAGGAAATGAAATTTTATTAGGATAATAAATTTTTTAAAACTTAAAGATGCTTTCCAAAATTATAATTGTGCCTATTAGCTTTTCACATGAATACACTACAGAAATTGTTTCCATGTAGAGAAAATGAAGACTTTGAGAGAGAATAAAATTGAACATCTTAATTTACTTAGCAAAGACATTTGAGCAGTGATTTCAGTGTTTAACAATAGCTTTAATTTAATTTACCCAAAACTAAATATCATTCTTAATATGTTAAAAGTGAAGCAAATATTAGAGGAAGATCAATTTACGCTTTGTAAATCAATATATTGAATTACTGAACTATATGTCAGGAGTAAAATAACCTATTAACGACAGAAACTTCAAATAGCAATTTAATGTTTCACAAGTTGTTAGAAAACAGGACATTAGTAATATCAAAATTAGCTGGATGTTTTCCAAATTGTGCTTTCATTATACTTTCTTAAGTACTTCCACATGACAACCATTTTCTTGTTCATTCATATAAAACTTAATTTCCTTTATAGACACCAATCAAACTATAACTTTCACCTCATTCAGTTTTTAGTCAGTATTTTAGTTTTCCCAAACTTTTTTTTCCTGTGGTAAAATAAAATATATGTCTCTGTCTTTTTCTGTATTTGATTCTAGTTCTGTGATTTGGGATTGCAGAAATTATGATTTATCCTTCTTCTATAGCATTAATATTAAACTTGAGAGCAATCTCGTGTTCTCCAAGTTGTATCTGATAACGTTTAATGATCATGTTCAACAAGCATTTACAAGAATCTCTAATGAATGAGTCAAGGAAAGTTTAAATGCTTAGGTTGTGGGTTAGTAGGTTTACCCATTAGTGTTAAGGACAAAAAAAAAAAAATACAAGATAGCCTACCATGGGAACAAGGTCTGAATCTAAGTGCTAACCTGCATGGGTAATTGATTTGGTTTATTATGACATTTCTGAAACTTTTTTTAATATGTCATATTAAAATGTTAACCAATCATTTGACTAGAGTTAAACCTGCAGGAACTGTCAGTTATTTTAATCATTAACAGATTTACTAAGATAGTTGTGTTGGTGACAATGGTATGAAGGAATAGTTACATGTTACATGACATCCAATTTTCTTTAAAATATTTTTGCTTTTAATCTAGATACTGAAAGTGTGCCTTAAGATGTTATATACATATCCTGGGAAAATAAACTGCCAACTATATGTTTTTAAAATACGTGTATATTACATTTATTTTAGGTCTTTAAATCTAAGGACTTTATTTGAATGAAGCTGAAAAGAATAATTCAGTCATTTATTACATATAACATAGGAATTCATTTTTATGAAAGTTTTTCTAATTTTGTATATATCAATGCAATTTTATTTGAAACGTGTCCATTGTTCGCTTTCAATTCATGAACTGTTAATGAAATTTCTTGGGAATAAAAAAGTAAAATAAAAGATATGTGATATTTCCATCCTTATTATCTAAAGCACAAAACCTCAGGCTTCCAGTATAGCTTGCAAAGTGTTTACAATCAATTACCAAATTATTTTTCCAGGTTCATCTCCTTATCACCATCATATTGCTTTCTTCCACAAGCTCTTTTCTTTTTGGAAATATAACTTCATCCCTTTCTGTCCACATAACTTATTCTCATGCTATTGAGAGAACATTCAAACTTTCTTATTTTCTCTAAGCATCAGCAGCTCCTTTGTTCTCCAATTTCATAATTTTCACTACTCACATATCATATTTAGTTAGTGGTATAATGACACTATATACCAAACTGAGATTTTACAAGCAGGGAACGCTGACCAATACACACATTATGCATTTTGGATAAGGGTTTACTGAGGCACAGCACATAAAATTATGTGCCATAGATTTGACAAGATGCCACCTAAAACACCTTAGGAGATCTAATACACTGTGCATTAACAAAAACATTTTAGAAACATTTCTAAGTACAAAATTTGATTACTTTATCATACTTAGCTATTATATCAAAGAAAAATGTATGTAAATTGGAACTTGTTAAGGAAAGCAATGAAAATCATGCCTGTCTAAACAGAATGGCTTTGAGACTTCTTGAGAAAGTACTAAATGTAACTGAAAGTACTAAATGAAATTCTATAAAATTTGGATCTAGCCAAGGTGCTATTAGCAACCACCAGAAGGTTTAGATTTAAGTTACAAAATAGAAACAGAAATTGTTAAAAGGTTTACAATGGAATTAGAAGTATAGAGCAAGAGAATTTCTTTTTAAATAATATGGTGTGAGAAGAGAAGCAAAAAGTAGGATTTGCATGTTTTCCTGGTAGTGAGGCAAAACTTCAAAGAAGAAAAGAATTTATTTCTTCCAGAAAGACATGAAATTTTAAAAAAAAGTTATAAAAGATGACAAAAATGAAATTTTAATAGATTAGACTTCAGAGTATAAAGTGCAAATTCACTAGTATATCACTTACAAATATATTTACACTAAATATATCAGTGGCTTGGTCTCAAAATAACAACTTTTTGTTTTTATTTTTCTAATTTTTATTTTCTAGTAATTATTTTGTTTCCATTAAATATAATTTTGAACTATATTTCAGCAATATTTTTATGAATTCTTTTTAAAATCAATACTATAATGATGATTACATTAGTCTTATTTTATGTTAGAATTATTTTAAAGATAGAAGTTATTGTGTCTTATGTTCCTGCAAACAATGCTGCAACTGGCTGTTTCACTGAAAACTCTAAAAGGTTCACCATTACAGCAGTCTAAACACACACGCAATCTCATCTCTTAACTCAATTTTTCTTTTTTTATTTATATTTTAAAAACAAAACAAAACATAGAAATGATAAAGAATTTCAAAAAAGTAGTAGGAAGGTAACACTAGTTAATATATTGGATATTGTTATCTTAGAAGTAGTTGCTCAGGCTACAAGATTTAGGCATAAAGAAATGATCACACAAACAATGAGAATACAAACTGTTCTTTTAGATGAACTCACAGAGATTAGTAGTATACTTATCTATCTTGTGTGTGTGTGTGTATATATATATATATATATATATATATATATATATGCAGACACACATATATATGTATACCTATATACATACAATCTTTTCCCTTCTTCCTTTCCTCTGTTTTCCCCTATCTCAATTTTTCTTTCCTTTTGAGTACTTTCTTTCCCTTTCATTTTCACAATATCTGTTGTACATTTTGGATCTGATCACTATCTCAGTGGTTTTTATACTAGGGAGACAATACAATATTTACACATGCGAGTCTGATTTATTTCACCTATAAGTGTGCTCTCAAGTTGCATCTGTTTACCTATAAATGCCTCAAGTTTATCGTTCTTTTAGCTGAGTAATATTCCATTATTTAAAAATACTTTACCAATGTTTTTAGACCCAACACAGTGTTTTGCGTTTGGTGCAGTTGATTTATATTTCAAAACATTTCAAGGCTTCAGGACTTCACTGCCAAAACATGTATTTTAGTTATTAGAACAAAATATATTATAGGACAGTGGAGAAAAGAAACCAAAACTTAGGTGTGAAATTGTTTCCAAAATGAGGATCTTTCTCTTGGGGATTCTATGGACATACTCTTCCATAGACAACTTTGTCATTTCTTTCATAATATAAGCATGATGAATTTTTTATTTTTCTGTTCTTTATTCTTTAATTAGTAGGAGAAGTAAATTAGAAGTATTCTATGAGACTGACAGATTGTACTTTAAATACAGCTTCAACATCTCCCATCTCTTATGCTCATCTGCAATATAATCTTATCATTCTATAAAATGCAGAGGTTGAGAAAATGGACTGAAACAGAGGTATAAATGCTAAATGTGCCAGGGATGTAACTCAGTGGCCCAAGTGCCTGCCTGGCAAGCACAAGGTCCTGAGTTTGATTCCTGGTACCTGAAAAAAAAATGTTAAGTGTAATAAGTGTGAGCCATCCAGCATGGCTGTAGTAAAGCACATTGTGTTTTATTTCCTGGACAATGAAACTTCACTCTGCCTTTAAGGAGGTCTTCTACAACAAGCACCTTGGCAAGAGTTGTACCAAAATGATTCTTGGCAAGTTAACCTCCTTCTTGGAGATGGAACAAAAAGTAAGCACATTTTCTACTTTGGAAATAAGAAGAGTAAAGGGAAAGGAGCAATCAGTGCTATTTCTGTCTTTTTTTTTTTCTTTTCAATGCCTCAAAATGTGACCGTTTGTTCTTACAATGTCAGCTGTTTGAAGAATAAATGTTTAATTTAAACTATGTAGGTTGGCTACAAAAATAATGAACACATACTTGAAAATTACTAAATTCAATTCAGAAATTCCTGAGCAGCAGTGACCTGAATTTTACTTAGTGCTTCCCTGTTTTTGATAGAAATGCATCACATAGCTAATGAGTACTTTGGGACCTGATGCTAACTATGCATGTATGCACTGTGCTAGATAGCAATGGTTCGGGGAGGCCTGTGTGCCTGCCCTTATGCTACTGATATTCCAGTAAAAATTGACCATAAAATTAAATTAAAATGGGAGCTGTTTTGGGGGGGGAGTATTAGGTTTTATAAGCATGTAAACTGTTGGGGGGGCTGTAACATACAATGGACTTTGGAGGGATTTTTATTTTGTTTTAATGACAGTGATGAGCAATCTGGGACAAGGAGGATGAGTAGCCACTGAAGGGGTCCGGTTAAGATGAGAACTACAAGAATTCGTCACCAGCACAGCAT
>RJWT010002377.1:0-41192 GCA_004365215.1 Cuniculus paca | reverse complement strand
GCCCCCAGTATTCCAGCCCTCAGTGGCCATACCAGGCCCATTGACACCCAGCACCACCTCCATGCCCACTGTCTCTGGCAGGGCCAGGCCTGGCACCTCCTCCACCCACGCTGTCCTTGGCACTCAGTCTCACGCAGTGCCACAGGCTGTGCCTGCCTTCTGCTCCTGGGTCCTGCCCTGAGTCCTGCTTGTGTCTAGCATATGCTGTGGAACCATCACTCAGCCTCCTGTTGGGAATAATCAGAGTCTGGACAGAGGTATAACAGGGCCTCAGTGGGGAGCCTCTCTGTCGGGGAATGATCAGAGACTGGACAAGGGTGTGACAGGGCCTCAGTGGGGACAAGGCACATGCAAGGTGCAGCGTTTGCCCTGCCACAGCCTGCAGTCACTCTGCACATTGAGATCACCAAGGCCATCTGGCTTCTAGGCCCAAGTCAGAAAAGGACAAATGCCACACACGATGAGGCTGCAGATTTACAAAATGGGGCTGTGCATGTTTATGGGCACAAAGCAGAGAGACAGGTTTGAACACAGACATGAAGCAGCCAGTGGGATCTCCTCTAGATAGGTGGCCATGGTAGGCCAGGATGCACCAGGACCAGCTTCCCTCACTGAAAGCTTCCCTTTTTGTTATAAGGAGTTATTTGCAAAATAGCTGTGCTATTAAAAATTAGTTTTTGAAAGAGACAGACTTTGGTCAATTAATTAATCAGGTTCAGATTCATTTACTGAGACCCACTGTGAGGGGCCAACAGAGTGGACAGTGGAGGGGCACAGGGCAGTGCGAGGCAGGGAATCTTTTTGGGGTTCCTGGTGGGGTTGTTCTCAAGTGCTGACTGCATCTCACCTTCTCTAGCAACACCTGGAAACCACAGGCCAAGGTGCTAGACTTGGAGCTAACCATGACATGAGAGAAGAGTAGCAGGCATGCAGGCAGGAGCAGGACCAGGTCAGGCCAAGTGCTGGGTACTCTGAAGGAACCAAGAAGTTCTGTTCCAAACCTGAGCAGCCTGGCCCTCACTGGTGTGCCCAAGGTCAGCGACCCTCACCACAGTGGCCTGGGGACCTGCACCCACCCATTCTGGAGAGCAACCTGACTCAGCCCCAGCTGCACAAGGCTCTCACTTTAGTTTATGCCAAGAATCCTCTCTAGGAAGCTCTCTGAAAGGTGAAGGTGGATTGCTGGAGAGTTCACTGCACTATTATGTCGTCTGCCCAAAGATGGAGTCAACATGGTGTCTGGCAATGCACAGACGACTAAACAAAGCAGTAGGCATGGTGTCACCTTGTGCAATGTGCAGGGCAATTTTATCAGCATGGAAAATGCTTTCCCTTTAACAGTAAATGAAAAACAAGGCATAAAAACATGTTTTAAGTACAATCTTAACTATGTAGTTACCTCTAGGTTTATAGGCTTTTAATGAGTTTTTCCCCCCAGTTTCTTGGTATTTCATACAAGTTTCTAAAGTAACCATGCATGGCTTTGATATACAAAAGAAAGGCTTTCTTTTATTTTTCCTCAGACAGTGTCTCATTATGTAGCCCAGGTTGGCCTTGAACTCATGGCAATCTTCCTTTCTCAGCCTCCCAAGTATTGAGATTACAGGTGTATAACACCATGCCCAGCTAAAAGAAAGATTTTTTTTTTAAAAACCTAAATTGAAAGGGAAAAAGCACGCCACCAGGCAGTAGGAATGTGCTGTCACTGGCCACCTAAGAATCTCCCCAACCAAATGCCCTCCTAGGGAGCCAACTACAGCCAGAGATCACTGGGCATGGATGTTGCTCTCTCAACTGAATAGGAGGCTGGGGTCCTCACCACTTGACAGAGAGGAAATGGGGCTCAGTTACCTACCCCAGGACAGCCAGCTAACAAAGGTGACGAGAACTCAAACCCAGTGACACCCGCAAAGTCAGGGCTCCCTCTGCTCCAGTGAAGGCTATGACAGGCATAGGGGCTCAGTTCCAAATCTGGGGCAAAGTGAGAAAGCTGTCACAAAAGACAGCCTGGGTGTCATCAGCAAGGCTTGCAATGTCTGCCCCAGAATGGGAGGAAGGGGTGAGCCAGGCACAGTGGCAGAGACAAGCCAGGCAAGAAGACCACCTCAAGTTCCAAGCCAGCCTGGACTACACAGTGAGCTCAGGGTCAGCCTGGGCTACATAGTGTAACTCTGTCTCAAAAAACACAACCAAAAAAGAAAGGGGAGCCCTTTCCTTCCTCCTTTCCCAGGGACAAAAGCCCACTGGCTCTGCAGACTGTGCAGCATGGGCGGCGGCAGGTCCTCAGGAACCACAAGTCCTGTCTTGGGATGCTAGGCTTATTCTGCCTACAGACGGAACAGACACCTGACCACTAGAGTCTCTTTTTGTTATTCAGCTTCTTTTATGTGTAAAAATAAATGCCAAGGGAAGATCTGGTGGGAGGAGAGACGGCCTCTGTGTGGAGGATGTGGACCAGCAATGAGAGGACCCTGCACTGAGGACATATTTCTTTCCATTTTTCTGTATTTCCAAAGTTTAATCTTTAGTAAAAAAGAAACTTTGTAAGGAAATAATCAATATCCCAATTTCAAACTAAGACAAGTCACCTGGAATTAAGTGTGACAACAATAATCAAGAGTCTTGGGCTGCTGTGTGCCCGGCTGTTCTCTGCAAGCAGATGTGAGCCAGCCTACTTCCTGCAGGCGGGATGAGTGGGCAGGAGCTGGACCAGGAAGGGAGGGCCACTCTTCCCTCTGGCCGTCTCTTCCCTGTGCCCTGGCATCTCAGGCACGGCTCTCAGGTACCTGGAACAGGCGGAGACCCCAGAGCCCACAGATCCTGTCTCTTCCATGGGCCTGCGTCCCTGAGAGCCTGTGCGGTGCCACACAGGCAGTAGTGCTGCCTCCCACAGGGACAAAGGGAGAAGAAACCACCTTTGAGGGGCGCGGATGTTCCTTGAAGTCCCAAGTTTTGGAAATTTCATATTCTATGCCATAGGAGATTCAGGTTTAATATAAAAATAATGCTTGGAATTAACAGCCCTTGGGAAAACGCACACTGGAGATGAATCTGCTGGCGCTGCACAGGCAGCTAGTCTCAGCTGCACGGTGGCACTCGCCTCAGCGAGCAGCCCTTGGTGGGACTTGCTCAGCAGCAGGAATGTGAGCTCACATGCTGGGAGGCTGGGCGAGGAGGTCTGGTCTGGTCTCGGCCACAAGCCTCTGCCAGTGGGCATCTGGCTCACCTGCTTGGCCTTCCACCAGCACCCCTGCTCTGCAGGGGGCACCCGGCCTGTAGGGAAGGTGCATAGGCCACGCACAACACCTGCCAAGCGTTCTCAGAACAATGGCACCTCTCCCTAGCTTGGCATGGACCTGGCTTCAGAGTAATGGCCCTGCAGAGCAGGGATCGGGTGGCCAGGCAATGCTCTGGCTCGGAAATCATACCTACCAGCCAACAGACAGCACAAGGTGCCCACCTCTCTGCGTGCCAGGTAAAACAGGCATGACACTAACACCTGCAGGGCCACAGGTGAACTATAGACCACAAAAGGAGGACAATGCCAGTGAGGACCAAGAGTGAGAGTAACTGAAAGACAGTGTTGGGCAGCACATAACCATCACATTGGAATGCAAGGCTGCCGCTCCACACATACAGCTGGCCCGGGCCAGGCACGCTCCTGAGCAGCACCTCTGAGGACCCAGGCCACCTGATGGGCTCCAAGGAAGGCTCCAAACTGCTCCTGCAGTTTCTTCCTTGACTGCAAGCTCAGGCTGACAACACTTTGCTAGCTTTCTGCAAACTTAGCTGATGACAACCAACATGTGCCATTTATGGGCCCAGGGAAGTCTGTGCAAAAGCTGTCATGAATTTATGTTGGAGCCCTAAAAGTAGGCTGAGATGTCACTATTACATATTACCTTTAACATGTAAGAGTCGTAGTTAAGGCTATTCAGCAAGTACTCTGAATGAAAAATAAATGGAGAACCACTGCCCTACCTGCGGAGGAGCACCTACCAGCAGAAGAGCCAGAGAGGACTGCCCACAAGGTGCCAGCCCAGCAAAGGAGGGCAGAGTCAGCAGGACAAAGGCCCCAAGCAGCCCTACCCTGTGGGCCATGGACCTGGGCTGCCCCTGATCTGGCACCTGCTCCCCAGCTGCACACCCTCAGAGTGCTGGGTGAGGTGCTCAATCATCAGGGCCCCCAAGTCTCTGCCCCATCGGCTGCTGCTCTCTGGATCATCTACGACAAGCTGCCTGTTCCTGTGACCAGATACCTCATGGGATAGTGGCCAAGATAGGCTCTTTCAGGCCACTGAGGCCCTGCCTCAGGAAGCTAGTGATGCCCTTTGTGTTGTTAGGTTCTCCAGGTTTAAAGTAAAAAGACCTCGGCCCCCTGCCAAAGTGCGAGCCTGGGTTTCTCTGTGGACAGTGCTTCTTTGGAAGTTGGTGACAGCAACAAGGACAGTGACAATGATAGCAGCAGTAACAGTAGCTAACACTGAGTATTCGCCTGTCCTTGGCACCATGCCAAGAGGTTCCAATCCAGGCAGTAGGGCTCTAACCCCTGCTCTCTCCCTGTACTTCTTGGACCTGACCCTCCTCTCTGTCCCCTACTTGCTTGCCTGCCTGCCTGGATCACCCCCATCTTCTCAGTCTCAGCTGAAGAGCTTCTGCCCCTGGGCAGCATTCCAAGACTGCCTGGTATCCCCAGGGCCTCCTGTGCCCATTCCTATCATTATGGTCATTGTCACCACCCCACTGCTGACATTAGCACCACAAACCCACACATGCCAACCTAATAAATCCTCATAAAAATCCTAATTCACAGGCATCCTTATGTCCCACATGGTACAGGTGACCCAACCGGGCTTAGCAAGGCTGGATGGGCGGCCTGAGTTCATCCAGTGAAGCAGTGGTGAAATAGAGACAGACACCCAGGTAAGCTGGTCTGGATTCTGGGGTCTCCAGTAACTACATGATGGGGAATGGCTGCTATCTTGCTTGCCTGTCCCCAGGGGCCTCCTCAAGAGAGCAATCATTCTGACTCATCTCTGTATGGACCATGTCAGAGTGGGTGTGATACCTTCCTGTGCTAATAATAGTTTGATAAAAGGAATATGCAACTAATGACAAATGACTGACTGTCCTCCCAATGCAGCAGGTAGGAAGCAGGTCTCGCAGACAGACTTCCTGAGTTCAACTGCGATGTGTCAGCTGCATGACCTTGGGCCCTAGGCAAAGAAGTTTCCCTCTCTATGTTTCCTTAAATAGAAAATATACCTACCTCATTGGGCATTAGTGAAATTACACTGAGATAATCCATGTAAAATGATCATCATGACATTTTAAAGATCTGTAATTAAACTGTCACTGTCAAGGTGGGCACAGGGCTCAGTATCCTCATGCACGAGGATACAGGTTCAATCCCCAGCAGAGTGAAAAGGTAAAAACTCACCAAGAACCAAATACCTGTGATTATTAATATTTTCTGATCAGTAAAAAGGAGATGAGGGTCCCACCTTCGTTTAGTTTGTGGTGACAATGAGCTAAAAGAGAAAAGATGTGGGCTGCCCCAGCGCACCTGGCAGCAAAAGACTTGAGGGAAGCAGGAATAGGATGTTTGGCCCCGTCTGTCACGCCCACAGACTGGGTGCAACACCCATCTGTAGAAGGCAACAGGAAATAGTAGCAGGCCCTGGGCATCTGTGCCAATGACTGGACTGTGCTGTCAGGGGCACTACTTATAAAAACAGATGCCAGGCTGTCACTGCTGATGCCCTGAAACAGAAACTCATTGTGCCTGCAGCTGCCAGACACACCTTGCCCCAACCTGTGGCCAGGCACACTGTGGTATCAGCTGCGGGGTGCTGCCCACAGCCTGGGCCAGCAGCACAGCGGGAACCCCAGGCGGGTGTCATGCTCAGCCATCACCCACCAAGCACCTACTACTCTTTGGGCACCCAGGATAGGTGAGACACTGAGCCTGCCAGTGAGGGGACAGCAACACAGTGTGGAGAAATGGCTGCCCCAACAGGCTGTGGCACAACATTTCCACTCAGGCTCCCCATCTGCAGCCCAGACATGAGACTCAGACCCAGGTCCTGGAAAGCAGGGAGGACGAGTTTGTGGAAGTCCCAGCCAGCTACAGAGTGACTGTTATTTGGACCTGTATCCAGGGAAGCAGGAGGAGAGGCCAATCCACTTGAGATGGCTCTCCGAAGCTTAAGGGCATAAGCTTCCCGCAAAGTCTGTTTGGGGTAGAATGCACAACACACAGGCCAACTCGAGTCATGTTCTATCACAAATAAAAATCGGCCCATGAATATACATAATCCCCAGGTAATTCTCCCAATCTCGGCAAGGTAATGGAGCCACCCTCGCTCACTGAGGCATGAATATTTACTGTCCCCTGGCTTTACTGCTCTCGATCTGGGTTCAATTTTGCAAATTAAAATGAGGCCTGTGTGGACAGAGAGATTACAGAGGAGCCTCTGAAGGTTGCTGGCCCTGGCAAGGCGGCTGGGCAGGGTGAGCTGACTCCTGTCCACTGGAACTGCGCCTAGAGGACCAGGAGCCTCAGAAAGTGAACCCTTGTCCACTTTGGCCAGGGCTTTGGCAACCCACAGCAGGAACATGAAGGCACTCAACACAGACACCTGGTCCAGGAGGAAAGGTGTAGACATTTCCAGGGCTTCCCTTTCTGATGATGGCAGAGCCAGAAGAGCAGGGCTTTACACGCAGACACATGTGGACCTGGACTCTGTTCAGGACTTGAGAGTGAGGCATGTCACCTCCCCTTTGTGGCCTCGGCTTCCTGCCACAGGCCTTGAGTGTGCCTGGCCCAGGGCCTGTGCCATTCAGGAAGGAGGGTGGGACACATTCTGTGACCTCATGGGTGAGAACCAAGAGCTTGACGGGGGTAGTGATGCTGGCCATGGGTGAGCTGGATGTGTAGGAAGGGAGCCACCCCAGGATACCAGCCAGCTTTCTGAGGGCAGGAGACAGAAGATGCCCTGGCCCTGCTCTGTGCTGGGTGACAGGACTGGGGAGAAGAAATCAAGTGCAGAGCAGGGGCGGGCTGCTCAGACAAGCAGAGAGACCTGCTGGCCTCCGGTGGGTCCAGGACATCTGTCTACACACTAGGAAACTTACTCCTTAGAAACCAAACTCCAGTGACAGTCATTTAATCTGCCGCAGCTAAAAACCCAAGTGGAACAAAGTCTCTGGGAAATGTGGTCACACTGACCAATGAACCTTTGCAAAGGACAGCGCTTGCCACTTGCCAAGCCACAACTGTGTTCCTGGCATGGGCTAGGGTACTTGCTGAGGGCCTGTGACACAGCAGCCCCCTTAAGAGGACAACATGTGGCCTTGGTGACATGTTGCCAGGTGCTGGGGCCAGGCTAGGCTGGGCTGGGCACTCCTAACCCTGCAGGGCAGCCTCTGGTGCACAGAGCCTGTTGCACACCCTACACTGCCCACACCCAAGGCGACAGAGAGGAATTGGATATGATCCACCCCCCCCCACTCGGAGCACCCGCCACCAACCCTCAGTTCCTGCACACCACATGGCAAGGGCTCTCCATGGCGGCAGAGGGCAACAGCGTGGCAGGGGATGTGGAGGAAACCCTGAAGAGAGGTGTCACTGGTGCTCTGAGGCCAGGCAGAGAGGGCTGGGCCTGCAGATCACGGGTAGACACACACTGCTGGGCAGTTGGCAAGGGCAGAGTGTGCAGCCAGGGCTGCAGCCGAGGTGCTGGGCCCCAAAGGCCGGCCCAGGAACAACAGCTGTCCCCTACTGGCAGGAGACTTCACATTGGGATTGGGCCACTTCAGGAGAGACCCGGATGCAGGTCTGGGCTACGACTCTGGGGACCACAACTATATAGTGTACCGGGGGGAAAAAGGGGCATTGTTTCTCCTGCCTGGCAACAGCAGGAGACAGTGTTGCTCCCAAACCAGTGCATGTACCATCCCTGCAGGGCTCGTAACGTGGGAGTGAGG
The DNA here is from genome assembly GCA_004365215.1 of Cuniculus paca. Classification (NCBI taxonomy): domain Eukaryota; kingdom Metazoa; phylum Chordata; class Mammalia; order Rodentia; family Cuniculidae; genus Cuniculus; species Cuniculus paca. The sequence goes on along the minus strand of RJWT010002377.1, from coordinate 33,203 downwards.
CCTGGTACCAAAGGGTTACTGGCTGTTCCTGGAAAACCCGAACCCACCCAGCCTGACAAAACATCTTCTATTTTCCCTTCTGCTTTCTTCAAGACCCCAGATGTGTTCTTGCACATCAAAAGAGAACAACTTATAAAGTTAAACTAAATCAAGGGCTTTTGTTCTGAGGCATCGTTGCTGAACTAATTATTCCTGTATGTTGTTTAATGAAATAGTGGTGCCATATATTAAGCCAGTTAACAGGATGAGCACATGAGTTACAAGGAAGGTCGGGGCTGGGATTATAAATTTAACTTTTTCTTAAGAAGAGATGAAACAAACCACTCAACTCCCCGCTGTCGTGTGTCATAGGAGGGAAAATGATGGCACCGAGTACACGGAGGGAGGGTTGTGCCCCGGTGGACGCTGGCTCTCTGCCCCGTTCCTCTGCGCCTAGGCAAGCTTGGAGCTGGCTGCTCGGCCCCCAGGCGCCCTTGGCCCCCAGACCTGCAGGCCCACGTGACTGCCCTCCAGGAAGCTAGGAGCAGCCCTAACCCATGCTGAGCAGTGATATCGTGCAGCATCAAACGGTCTCAAGTCAATCACACAGGAGGGGTGACAGGGGGGGCACCCTAGTGCAGGCCAGTGCGGAGCATGGCAAGAGAGTGGAGAGACAGCCTTGGGCAGCAGGACGGGAAGGTCTTGCTACACACAAGGTGCAAAACTAACGCAGCAAACAGTGCGCATAAGAGAGATTTGTTTTCAGCTACTGAGCAGGCCAAGCCAGTAGGCTCACAAGTTCCAGTCTAGCCTGGGTAACTTAGCAAGACCATGGCTCAAAAAGAAAAAAGAAAAGAAAAGGTCTGAGGATGTAGCTCAGTGCTCTCTGGGTTCTTCCCAGTACTTCCATTCCTAAGTATGTGCATGAGAGTTCGTGTTGCATTTATATGCCAACAAAAGTATGAAAGGAAGTACATGCTCCAAGCTTGACTGTCTCTGGGAGAAGAATTTTAGGGAGCTTTAACCTTTAACCTGAGGTGACAGTGCATTAATTTTTCACAAGAAGCATGCATTTCTATGATAAATGAATAAAGGAATAAAACTCTTTGAAAAATAAATTCACAAACACACCCTAGTATCCTTGTGCCAGAGGCTGCAAGTAAGATAATAACCAAAAAGGACTCAGCCTTCCTGGCAATGTATAAAGTATTACAATAAAAATATATTTAATGTATTATTTACATAATTAAAATTCACTTAAGAGAATCTAAGGGACCAGGGCTGTAGCTCAGTGGTAGAACACCTGCCTAGAGTGTGAGACCCTGGGTACCATTCCTAGTGCTGCAAAAACAAAAAACAAAACAAAACAAATCCAGGGAAACAAAAAGAAAATCTTAATAAAAATAATACTATGCAACCAATAAAACAGCAACTGGCTTAGAGCCGTTAAAGACATGAGGGCACAGGAAACATGCTAAAAGTCATCAGAAATAGAGGCAAGACATTAAGTAGAAATTAAATAGAGTGATCTCCACTATGAAGATATAACATACAATCACAGGAAAGTGAATTAAAGGAAATTCGTATACAAGTGATTGCTCAGATTACAGGCAATTTTTCCCCTTGCAATTTCCTATATTCTCCCCCTGACTCGGCAGGCATGTGTTGTATTCATGATCAGAAAAAAGGTCAAGGGAAAAAGAAAAAGAGACTGGAGCAGCATCCAATTCCAGACCTGGCCATGCAGGAGAGGGTCCACAGGGCCTCACCAGTTTGGGGTACCTCAGTAAGGTCTCCAGAGCACGCATTTCAGGGGATGAAGCCTCACTCTTCACACACAGACGCTGTTCAGGAATCTTGGCTGAGGACACTGACAGATGATTAATTGGCTACCGCACACACACGGTACCAACCGCAGGCTGCCCCAGAGCCAGGCTGTCTTCTGCACTCACAGGCCCTCAGCTCACACCCTGCCACTGGAGTCCAGGGACCCCGAGAGATAGCCCCATTCTCTCAGAGCCCATTTCCAGAATGTAAAAGGCTAAAGGTTTCCTACTTGCTCAGGACTGTGGGCGAATTCACGTGCAGACATCAGTTGGAGGGTCCTTGCACATGTGGGCTCTCAGCTGCTAATCAGTGACACTTGGCTGGCACAGCATGTGTCCCATGCCCAGTCCACACTAAGTGTCCAGCTTGCGTTGATTCGTCAACCCCAGTGCCAAGCAGGGAGGCACTTTTACTGCTGAGGGAAGCAAGTTCCTGGAGAAGGGGCTCACTGCACACCATGTCACCCATGGGTTTGTGCACACGCACATGTACGTTTCAGGCACAATGTGCAGCAGCAGTACAGGGGAGAGGCACAGTCTGAAAAGCTGTTCCCTGAAGGACAGGTGGGGCACACTGAGGCTCTAGGCTGCCCCAAGCCCGGCCTTCCCAGCCACCACTCTGGCCCACAACAAAACTACTGAGTTCCCCAAATTCCACTAGAACAGATGCTCTTCACCTGGGTGAGCCCTGTCCTGGGAAAACTGGCACCATCTGGACCTGCACATGGTTTTGGTTGTCACAACAATGGGGGATGAAAGGAGAGGGGTCATTGACATCTCCTGGGTCCGGCCAGTGATGCTTCCAAATCACCTTCAATGTCCAGACGGCCTGGCAACAAAGAGTTACCAAGTCCAAAACACAGCAGTGCTGAAGTACGGAAACCTGTGCCAGGGCAAGAAGGACAGAGCTCTCACTGGTTCAGCATATTCTGCACCATGCTTTCAAAACTGCTCACAGGGCCTAAAGCCATGGAGGCCTCAGAACAGATGGGTGCACATGACACTAGGCTAACAGTGGATACCTAGTCCACACTGGAGTGGTGCACACACATGTACAAGTGTGCAATGTGCCCTCGCGGTAGATTCCTATGTAGCAAGAGGTTAAAGAGAATCTGGGTGTGGGGGTGTACACCTGTAATCCCAGCTCTCTGGGAGGTTGAGGCAGGAAGATCATAAGTTTAAGCCCAGCCTGGGTAATTCAGCAACTTAGCATGACCCTGTGTCAAAGTAAAAAATAAAAAAGGGCTGGGGATACAGCCCAGTGTGAAGGCCCGGGTTCAATCCCCAGGACTGAAAAAAAAATTAATTAAAATAATTTGAAAAAGGCAACATCTGTGTGGGCAAGTCTGGAAGGACCTCAACTCCAGCCTGGAAGGAAACAAGGATGGGGAGTACCCTGGATAGAGACTGTGTAGGATGGTGACTGCCTGGGAAGGTGGGGCCAGGTCCAGCAAGGTGTCAGGGACAGGCCCCAAACTTGGCTCTCTTGTACCTCAGGTATCTGCCAGTTATCACCTTTTCAAAATAAATAAAAGTGTACTGTCTTCCTCAATGTCTATGCTTAGGGTTTCCTCCCATGCCACCTCCTGTGAGGCTGGGGTGAGCCCTGCTGTGCCCGTCCTAATGCCCAGGTTTAAAATGCTCCACTAAACATGGGGATGCTGAGGCTGATCCTGAGAACCCCTTCTCAGTCGGCAGGTCAGTTCCCAAGCAGACCTTCACGCACCAGGCCTAGGCACCCTGAGGGCTCCAGAGCTGCCCACTGATCAGCCAGCCTGGGTGAGAGCAGGCCTGGGCTCTGACCTGACATGGTGCCATGGAACGGCAAGACACAGGACAGACACAACAGTGCCTCCTGCAGCATGGCCTAGGTGAAGCCCTGCTACCTCTCCCTGCCCTTGGCTTCCGCAAAGGGTCACCTGGCAGACCATTCTGTTCCTTGACAGCCCCTGCAGGTGGTGTCAGGAGACACCAGCTTCTCTCTTGCTGGGGTAGCCCAAGATCATCCAGCTGGGATGCCCAAGAGCTGGCAAGAACAGGAAAGACCTGTGTTTATCCAGATTCCACACGGTGCTTGTTGTGGTGATCCCTGTAGCAACGCAGGGCATGGACCGAGCATGACAGAGGCTATTTGGCTTAACTCAGCTCCCACAGCCAGGAAGTGGGAACCCCGAGGTTGCAACTAAGGGCTGTGTGAGCCCAAAGCGAATGCTCGCCCCTAAACCAGGCCACCTTCTCAGGGAAAGTATTTCTTGACAGGAGCATTCAAGAACGTCCTTACCAGCGGCACGGAGAAACTGTCTTCCGGGTATTTCTGCACACAGGTGCTGCTACACGGGTCGGAGAGAGGAGCGAGTCTAGGGAACCCTAACACCAGCCTGCTGCTCCTGCCCTGGTAGCTGGCTGGGTGAAGCCGCACCTGCTCCAGCTCTGCCTGTTGTCGGCACCCCAACAAGCAGGTCAGGACACCAAGCGTGCCACAAGGATGGTGGCCTGGCCGTCTCTCAACTGCTCCTCATTAGCTGGGACATTCCACTTTCCAACAAGCAAGGGTGCCCGTGCTCCCCACCTGAGGCGAGGGCAGCCCCTCTTCTGAGCACTGGCATTCTGCACGTTGTGGATGCACATCCCAAACAAAGGCTCCCCTATCCCAGAGCAGTCTGGTGACACGATGTCTGCCAGCAGGATCTCTGTGCGTGTGGAAGCAGAGAAAAGAGAGCTGGCCAGGCTCCCAGGCACAGGGGGCCACGAGGGGACCTCCCCACCACCCCGAAGCCCAGCACTGTCCACCGTAGTCACGTGACACAGGAAACTCTGAGGTCATGACAGCCCCTTTCTTTCATGGGTCACTAACACTTAAACCAGAAGGGAAGACACACAACATGCTCAGCTCATGTCTGTAGCTGTGGGGTCTCTTGTTCTTCCAGCTCTCTCTCCTGATTGTCCCCACACAAGGCTCCCAACGGCCACCATCAATCCACCAAGGATGGAAGTGGGTGCATCCCTGCAGAATACACTGACATTCTGAGTGTTTGGTGTGGGCCAGGCAGGGGCCAGCTGCTGGGGCTCTGGCACTGGGGACCAAGAGCCTCCCCCAGAGGGTACAGCCAGCAGGAAATGGCGACAGGAGCTGTGATAAGGAGAGGGCCAAGTCTGTCCTCAGGACAGGCAGTCCTGGGAGAAGCAGGGTGTGAGAACTAAATTGTAAGGGTTTCTAAGTGTGTCCAACAGTCAGGGCTGGACAAGATAGTGTACGCACACCAAGCAGGTGAGAGCACCCTCAAACAGCCACTCTACACACAGGCTGGTCAGCTTAGTCTCAGAACCACTCTAAGAGGACATGGAGGCACAGAGCCAAGGTCCCTGACCCAGGTCACAGAAAGACGGGTGCTTACTGCCAAAGCCCAGGGGGTGCTGGGTAGCTGAAGGACGGGGCCTTCCCTGTGCGCTGCACAGAGGATGGAGGACGTGCAGGCACGCATAGAGCCCTCAGGCTGTGACCTGAAGGTCCCAGGATCCCCGAGGGCTGTATGTGGACAGAGTGGGCCTGCTAATTAGCGGGTGCCTGGAACACGCCTGAAGGCTCAAGTCCTCCCTTCCTTCCAGCCTCCCCGAACACATCCAGGCCACTGACTGCCTCTTAGGTGATCTACTCTGCAGTATGACCGCAGCCCCTTACATTTCTCACATGTCCACTTTTGAAAACTGCAGAAAGATCAAATTTCTGTGAAAATAACTACATTTTCAGTGAATGAACAGACCATGCCATTCCAGGGAAGCTCATGGTTAAGCCTTTTCTTAAACCCATTACCATCCTCTCAGGAAGGTCTCTTTGCTCCGAATCCAGATTTTATTTTTTTTACATTTTTCTTACAGGGCTCTTTCTTGCATTATAACTCATCTTTTGTTGACTTATTTTTCTAGTTAGTTCACATTGTTGTATAATAGGTTTCCTTACCAAGACTCCTTTTTGAAAATAACAAGCAGCTTTATCAAGGAGCCTTTCCCACGCAGACCAGGCCTGCAGCGGAGGCCTCCCGCACTGCCACTGTGCTGCCACCACCAGTGGGACCTGCAGACCCCTGCCGGGTGGGCAGTAAGAGAACAGGACGCTGCCTTCAGAGCCCAATCTCCACCATGCTGCCATGCTGTGAGCACAATCCAGGAGTCAAAAGCAACTACTTTTGTTCTTAAGTGAAAAGGAACAGGACAAAAAGGAGTTGTAGAATGTGACACAAAAGAAGTCAGGAGGCCAAGGTGCCGTTCTCCCCATAGATGAGCCCAGTCTCGATGTCAGCCTTTCTGGACACCTCCAGAGGCAGCAGAGTCCCTTTCCCTCTGGCCTCCCTGAGTGCTGGGAGCTGGGAAACAGGAGATCACACAGTTGTAGGACTCTGCAGAAGGCACACTGCAAGGGCAAGGCAGAGACACAACCCAGCAGCCAAGGCTGCTGGCAATGGCTCGGCCTTGCAGCACGGCTGCTCCAGAGCTGAAAGATGTGGGTGGCTCTGCGCAGCCCCTGGCTTAGAGAGGAACACAGCTTTAATTAAATACACAGCTATGGTGAGCTCGTATTTCCTAACCTTGCCGAAAGGTGCAACATGCGCTGAGCTGCGAGAACATGCTTGCTGTGCCTCAGAAGGCCTCGAGACACTGTGGCCAAAAGGCACCCAGGCAATGATGATGACACCTGCCTTTTTTTCCTGAGAAACACAGATACCATGCCCACCATTCATTCTGTTAGGGCTTCGTTAAGCTGCACGTGGTGTATGTGACTGGAGAAACAACTGCTCCTTGGGTTGCTTTTCGATTTTCTCCTCTGAAGTTGTCATTTTAAATAGGTCAGTGGGTGCTAAAGCCAGGAAAAGATGACGTGAGAACAGATCGTGGCGTGTGGCGCCCAGCACCTAGCAAGCCAATCCAGGCCAGGGGAGAGCCACGTGGGCGGACGCCCAGAGGCCTGGGGGTTGTGGGACACGTGCTGCTCCCCTCCAGCTAACAGGGGTTTCCGGAGGCCCACGCTCTGGAGCTGGATATCGGGCTTCTGACTCAGCTGCACTCCTCAGGTGATTGGCCTCTCTAGGAGTCTTCCCCAGCCTCAGCCACGGAGCCTCTGAGATCCAATGTGAACCCTCACTTCTGAGACACCAGTGACATGGTCACAGCTGATGGTCTTTCATTAGCAGTAAAACTTCAGATCTGAATTCTTGTTCTGCCACTCACTGTTTCTTTCTTCTTGGAATCTCAGTTTCCCCATCTGCAAAGTAGGAACCAAGAATCTGCTCCATGGGTATGGTGGGCACCTCTATGGACCCACTGAGGCCTCTCTTTTCCCCAACTTGGTAAAGGTCTCTTTGGCTGACTTTGCTGCCTGCAGGCTCTCTGACCTCCTCGTTCCCCCTGTCCCCTCCCCACCCCAGCAGCTGCTCAGTCCCCACATGGCTGTGTGGGGTGGAGTCTCTGGCAGCACCTACTCTCCATGTCTATGATGACTGCCAGCAACTCAAGCTGTCCCTGTGCCTCAGGACTGGATATGATGAGCTGCCCCATCACCCTCCTGTGATCAGTCCCGTCAGCCCCCAGTGAATGCTTGTGGAAGAATCAGTGCATAGACGCACAAATGCCCACTTTCATACCTGGCTCCCAGGCAGAGTGAGCCCCTGACAGGAGCTCACGGGTGTAAGCTGGCTGCCTGGCTGGCAGACAGTAGGTCCTCAATCAAGGCTGACAGAAGCACCTCAACACGACACAACACAATACAACACAACAAGGACACATCTTCCTGACTATCCTTACTGGCATACAAAAAAACGCATGAGGAGCTCCCCTATAGAAACAGACATTCATGCTCAGACATTCACACTGTGTGCCCTGTAGCCCACAGAGGCCGTGCCTTGAGCTTCCATGCGCACCTCAGCGCCCAGGGGTACCATCCTCACCTTGGATGCCAAGGGGTCCTGTGTCCCCAGGAGGAGCCATGGGGCTGCCAGGAGCAAGGAGGTGGGGGAACAGCAGGAATCCCTTTCTGTGGGTGCATCAGTGAGGGCTGTACATGCAACTCCATGTGATATGCAAGTTCTGCATGAAAAACACTGGGAATCTTTGGCAGGAGAGAGCAGCAAAGTTTAGGATTTGGAGAAAATGCTTCCACTGGCTCCAATGCCAAACAGTCGCGCAATTCAATGGTATCTCCAGCAAGGCACACTGGGCACACCTGTAATGTCAGCCCTTGGGAGGATGAGGCAGGAGAATCACCACTAGTTCAAGACCAGCCTGGGCTACATAGTGAGTTCAAAGCCAGCACAAACTACATATCCAGGTCTTGTCTCAAAAAAAAAAAAAAAAAGCATTTGCCTCGGTGTCCTTATCCACAAAAATGCAATAAGGATCTCAGCTTTGAGATGCTCCTGTGCATTTGAGATGAGTATGCAGAGAGTTTGGCTCCACATGTGGCACACGGTAGGCCTCAGGAAAAACTGTTTCCTCTCACACGTGCCCAATCCAGTCCAGCGCACGCACTAAACCCAGGGCAAGGCTGGCCCTTCCAGGAAGGCCAGGCTCCTCTGGGCTGAGTGGGCAAGAACCCGGGCCACTGAGTACCCTGAGAGCCTGCACCTACCTGGTCCTTGTCCCAGGAAGCCAGCTCCAGGCTCTGAAGGGCCAGTGCATTCTGTGCAGGCGCAGAGCAGACCAAAGAAGAGCTGTGAGTTCACAGTGCTTAGCCACATGACCCAACCAGCAGGAAAGATGACAGTCAGTGAGCTCAGGGCCCTGCATGGGCCACACCGTCTGAGCCTCCTAGGTGGGGGGATTAGAGAGGACTTTGGGGTCACCAAGTGCCAGTGAGTACGTGTTCCTCCCTGCCACATAGCTCAGGTGAGCACATGATGGAATCTCTTCCCCAGTGTTACCTCTGCTTTACAGAGTCGACCCCACAGGACTAGGGGCAGCTGTGCTCACACAGCTCAGGTGGGGAGGCTGGACCACCCCTGGCTCCTCCAGGGAGGCACAGCCAGGACACTCCTTAACGCTGATGCATGGATGCCCCAGGGCTCTGACTCAATTCACCTTCCTATCTGTACTTTCTCAAACCAGTGCTGCCCATCCGGTCAGCCAGCCCCCTCTTGGAAGCAGGCCCTGGAGGAGCAGAGACAGCAGGCCCAGACTGCCTTGAGGCATGGAGTAAAGGCCACACTTGCAGGAGCTTCTCTTGTTGGCGGAGGCCCTAGTCTCTCCTCCTATAGACACTGTGAGCTGTTACCCCACCAGGCAAGTATCTAAGAACCACCAGGGCTCGCCTCTGTCCCCCTCCACTGCTGCCAAGGAACTAAGCCCTTTCCTCCACCTTCAGCCCTGGGTCTGGGCACCAGGAAACAGGGACTCTGAACTCAGTGTCATTTTTCTCCAAGTCTCTGGCTCCATCTGCTGTCTCACAATGTCACATGGAGCCAAGGCTGCAAACAGTGCCCAGGGGGTGCCTGTGAGCCTGAGGACAGCAAGGAAGGCCCTGCCTGAGCAAGGCCCTGCGTGTGGCCAGTCCCTCCTGCCCCCGGCACCCCCAGCAGCTGGGCCGCCCCTATTCTGGGCTTTAAGGGCGGGCGGGCAAGGGCACTGGTCAGGAGACTGTTTGCTTGACCCTTGAGCCCATGGCGGTCTGGTTCCAATTAAGTACAAAAATGAACCTAGTTACTAGGTTACCGTACTTGCCACGACTCATTTTAAAAGCCAGAAATCATTTCACACAGGGTGACCTGGAGTTCTACCCACAGTGCAATGGTTGCTCTATGGGCTAAACAAAAAAGAATGAGGACTTTGGAATCAGAAAGCTCTAGGTTGGGGATGAGTGGCAGATCAACCAACTACAGAATCAATTGTACAATCCTGGAAAGGTCACCTTCCTGAATCTCAGTTTCCTCATTTGTCAAAAAGGTAAGAAGTGCTTAGAAAAGATGGCACATGAAGCACACAAAATGTGAAGCATAATTCTTGTCTTATCCAACAGGTTCTGTTTTTCTTTTTAACCTATCCACTTTAAAGACAAGGAAACAGGTTCAAAGAATTTTGTGGGTGCCGGGCACGGTGGCACACTCCTGTAATCCCAGCACCTGGGAGGTTGGCGCAGGAGGATCATTGCAAGTTCAAGACCAGCCTGGGCTACAAAGTGAGCCCAAGGCCAGCCTGAGCTGCATAGTGAAACCCTGCCTCAAAAAGAAAAAAAAAAAAAAAAAAAAAAAAAAAAAAAAAAAAAAAAAAAAAAAAAAAAAAAAAAGGAAAAAAATATTTTGTGGGACTTTACAAATTTGTGTCCATTAAAAAATGGTACTATGGATTGTAAAAAAAAGAATCACATCAATAACAAAATGACTCAAAAAGGTGAAGAGTTAAAAAGAAAACTGTTTCGCTAAATTTAAACCTGAATTGTAGGCCGAAGAGGTTACAGGAGTCATGGGCTACTAACGACCAATGAAGGGTTTAATACATGATGAGGATATGTGTAGTAAATATTTACATAGTCAAAAGTCGAACAACAAAATACATACAGCACTAAAGGCAGGCAAGGCAAAACCAAAAAACAAAACAAGGTAAGTGATTAGCTGGAACTAAGCTGTGGATATACATCACAGACTTTATAACCTGATAAGAGAGCGACTCTGCTTTAAGAGCCACTGGGACATGAACAGAATCATGTATTAGGCCAGGAAGGAAAACCCAATAAACGACTGACACGACACAGACCACATTCTCCCCGCACAGTGCAATAAAAACTAAATTCATAACAAAAGTCGGAGGGGAAAATCCCAACAACTTAGAAATGAAGACAATGTCTCCATTAACTCCCGAGTCACAGAAGGACTCAAAACAGAAGTCACCGGGAGAGAATCTGGACAATACCAGCCTACAGCACTGTGCAAGGAAAGCGGGGTACACAGCCACAAATACCCAGACAACCACACCATGAACATGCAGCCTCCAGCCTGCACACGGGGAGGAGGCACAAACAATGTACACAGCACCGCAGGCTCAGAACACAGAAAAGCAGAATTGACAGACAGATGAAAAGAGAGTTCTTAAAAATATACAAATTAAAAATAAAAACAGGCAATAACTATGAAAAATTAAAAGAAGTATACTTTGCAAAACTCAATGCAAATAAATTTGAAAATATGACCTAACAGATAATTTTCTGGGGAAATTTGCTACTAAAATTGTCCCTGGCAGACACCAAAATCAAAAAGGCTAATGATACGAGGGAAAATTTTTTAGTTATGCAAGTCCTGCTCCCCCACACAAAGTACCAAGTTCAGATGACTTCACAGACAATGTTCTATGGAATAGCTATGTATTTTAACTGTTTAAATGGAATAACGAGGGAAAACTGCCAAATTTGTTCTGTGAAGCTTTTTCTATTCATGTAATACTAACTTGACATGACAAAAATACTCAACAGACATTTCAATTATAAACATTAACGTAAAAAACTTACAATACTTACAGTGCAATGTTAAAGAATAATACATGACTAAGTAGGAGTGAGACACAGTACCAGAAAATGTAAAAATATAATATTGCACAACATATACACATCACTCCTAAAGATAAATGAGACCAAAAGTTAGCATCTTGCTTAAGGATAAAATATTAGTCATGTTCTCATTAAAAGTACAAACAAAAACATGTCTGCCGTTTCTTATTTCACACAGCCACTTTTGTAGTAAGAGGAGAAAAAATGGAGGTCAAAATATATAAAAGAATGGAAATTATCTCTGTTTACAGAGAATCTATACCTAGAAAACTAGAGAATCAGTGAAAAAACTAAAGAAACAGTATTGAAATCTGTTTCAGTAAGGTGGTGTGGGTTATAGAATTAATACTGCAAAAACCAACAGTTTTTCTACACAAAGACTAAACATTTAGATCCTGGGTTGGGGGCATAGCTCTGTGGTAGAGCACTTACTAACAGGCATGAGGCCCTGGGTTTGATCTCCAGCACTGGAAAACACAAAAACAAAAATATGAAATGCATAGGGAAAAACTTAAGGATCATGCAGAATCTTTTTGAAGAAAACTCAAAATCCCTAAGTAAATGGAAAAACATATAATGCTTTTAGAAAAGAAGACTAGATGTCATAAAGAAACTCTTAAAATAGCCTGTAAATGCTCTTTGAATTTATCTATATTCAATTCAATTACAATGAAAATACTAAAAATTATTTTTTGGCAATTAGAAAAGCATACTGAAGTTCATCTGAAAAACAAACATAAAGTAACAGCTACAAAGACACTAAGGAAAAAAAAAAAGGAGAAATAGAGGGGGCACAGGAGTAGAGGAAAGGCAGGAATTAGCTCTCCAGAAAAAAAATACGTATTATAATGCAAAAATAAAAAGAAAAGAGAACCAGTTTGGCATAAGGAAAAAAAAAAAAAAGAAAAAAGGAATAGACCAATGAAAAGACAGCAATGAAAAGCTCAGAAGTGGATTTAAATGTTCTGGTAACTGATGGGAAAATAAAGTTAGATTCTTTTTTTTTTTTCTTTTTGAGACAGGGTTTCACTATGCAGTTGAACTCACTCTGTAGCCCAGGCTGGCCTCAAACTTGTAGTGATCCTCCTGCCTCAGCTTCACAAGTGCTGGGATTACAGGTGTGTGCCACATACCCGGCCTTAAAATTGGATTCTTAGCCAGGTGTGGTGGCTCATGCCTGTAATCCCAGCACTTGGGAGGCTGAGACAGGAGGACCGTTGCGAGTCCGAGACCAGCCTGGGCTACAAAAGTGAGCTCAAGGCCAGCCTGAATGGCATAGTGAGACCCTGTCTCAAAAAGACAAGGGCTGGGGCTTTAGCTCAATGACCTAAGCACCTGCTTGGCAAGCACGAGGTCATGAGTTCAATCCCCAGTGCTGCAATAAATAAATAAATAAAGTTAGATTCTTACCTTGCTCCTTGTACCAAAATAAAGGTAAATACTAAATGTGAAAGACAGAAATTTTTCAGAAGAAAGCATGTGATGAATTTACAACCTTAGAAGCCACTTACAGCAAGACAGAAAATCACAAGTTCAACAAACTAGACTATGTGATATGTGACACTTGCAAAGAAAAGAAAGAAACCAAGTGGAAAGATTAATGAAAGAAGAGATGGTACTTGTTTACAACATAACTGACACAGGGCAAATTTTCTCATTTTACAGAGTTTACACTAATTAATGAAAAAGAAATAGCCCAATACAAAAATGGGGAAACACCATAAACAGGTAATTTATAGGTACCTATGTAAAGATAACTTCCTTCATAAACTAAAGAAATGCAAATGGAGTAGCAAGCAAATTCCACGTGCCAGGTTAGGTAAAAATTACAATTCCTGATAACACTAAATTTGGTCAGAAATCTGGGGACATGGCCATTTTAGCAAGGACTGCAGGAATGTGACATAAGACCACCTTTCGGGAGGGAAATTAGGCAGTATTTATCAGGAATTTCAATGCAGAACCAGAGGTCATCTGGTCCAGCAACCTCGTGACTCCAGCTTTACATGCAGCCATCCCTATGCAAGTCTATCAAGACACTGACAAGAGAGCAACGAGATACAAGTGGCCGCTATTGTTCTAGAAAGCTGAGAGACCATCGACGGGGCTACATAAACACCAACAGCAATACCTCACTTGTCTAAAGGCTCCAAGCTCAAACTTTCACTACTCAAACAGCAAAGTTTGAAAAAAGTCTGCTCAGTGTTCGCAACTTTGCTTGATAGTCAAACTGAAAACCTGTTCAGGCCAACAGTGAGTCACATGCCACAGACACAAAGGGGTGAGTAACACTTCAGTCTAAGCACAGCTCTTATCCAGACTACATATCGTACTTGCGTAATTTTTGGGCCTCAGAACCAATTATTTGGTTTTCTATTATTTCTATGGGAAAAACATGATCAATTTTCAAACTTTTTGGGGTTCAAACATGAATTTGGAATGCACTGAGTTCAACAATTGAGGAATCACAGGGTAAACAAAATAGAGTACGACCATACAACAGAGTATTAGGAAATGAATAAGCATAAAATTGCTTCTGGGGAAGTTTAGAAAAACTGTTAACAATGGCTATATGAAATAGGTCTGAGGCGGAGTGGGAGAGATTTTCGCATCCTTTATTTTGGAATTTTTGTGCTGCTTGAGTTTTCTAAACATATACATGACTTACTGCAATGTATTAAAAATGATGATTTGCAGAATATTTTAGAACACTTTTCCTCCTTTCCTTCACTAAGCATGTTTCCTATATAATACATGTTTCAAATATTTTGTTTGTAAGTCGAGCAATATTTGTTTTGTTTTGTTTTCTTTAATTACAGTGGTACCTAGGTTGAAGAACTTAATTCTTTCCATGATTCTGGTTGCAAACTGAATTGGTCCCAAACTGAATCAAATTTCCCCCATAAGGTCAGTGTTGAACCTAATCATTGAATGTGATTCGATTCTCGTCCAGCTTGGTTTGTGACCAGGATCATGCAAAGAATTAAGTTCATGAACTGAGGTATCACTGTATTTTAGGATATTTATTTTTCATTTTCAACCCAGATCCCTCTTCAAGCCTTCTTCATGAACACGGCTGCTGGGTTTGCTCTGTTCTGAGGCCGGGCGCTGTTACAACTAAAATCCACACTAATTTTGCAAGTGATCATCAACATAAAACATTATTAACATAGCATCTTTCTACCACAAAGGGAATGAGCCCTATCTCTGCAGATTACCTTCTCCCTACCCCTGCCCCACCACCCCTTCTGCCTTTGGCCCAGGATGATAAATGTCATGCCAAGAAAGTTATCATTATAACCAACCCAGTAGGAAGTAGGGGAAAATGATTTAATTTTGACAACTAAATGAGCTTTGACAAATGACTTAACTAACACTCTAACCAACTTGCCCTGATAAAAATCAGGCAGTTTTTCCACCTCGATGAGGAAAATTCATCTTCACTCCATCACACGCACTGAGCAGCCACCCAGGCTCTGGGGGTGGCCTGACCACACAGGTCTGCAACCACCTTCCTGACAGGGCTCAGGCTGGGCCCATTCCCCATCCTGAGGGTCTTCTCCGTGGGCTTCAGGGATTTCTCTGCTCATCCCCTCTTCACAGTTCTGTCTTTCCTGGGCACCAATCCCCACTCTGGCCCCACTCCCAACCTAAGTTCTTCTTCCCTTGAGCTCGTGAATCATGGAAGGAGAGGAAATGAGGCAGTGGGCAGAGGGGCCTAGGAGGCAATGGGCAGCATAGAGGAGGGAGGGGAGAGAGTTTAGTCTCTGCAAGTGAGATTATCAGGCACAGAGTCCAGCAGCTGCTCCCCTGGGCTTCCTGACAGCCTCCCAAGCCTGCATCCCGAGGGCAGGGCCAGAGCTGGGTTCCCTGTGAACTGCAACAGGAAGTCCTGCCAATGATCCACTTCTGCATGTTCTAGTCCTGAAGCTACCCTGAGTGGCACTGAAGCCTGGCAGAAGCTCACGGCCCATGTGGGCTCTGGTTGCCCAGGGCAAGGGAGCTGCGGTGACTCCTGCTTGTGAGGCAGGGAAGAGCTGCACACATGAAGGGAAGCCAGGGAAACTGACAGACAGTGGGGCCCAGGTCTCCCAACACCTTTCTCACCATGGGTGAGTCCCCAGCGCTTTCTCTGCTGCCTCAACTCAGCAAAGTCTTCTTCAAAGCCTGGCTCTGGGGCCCAGTAGCACACATGACCTGCCCTAGCCTGGGTCACAGTGGCAAACAATCCGGGACCACCTGGGTTGTGGCAAGTCGAGTTTCTCCAGACAGGAAGCTGGATGAAAAGAACCAACTATGGGATTTTACAGTTCTCCTTATTTAACTATAATGATCAAGGGCAAAAACCTGAAATCAACTTAAGTACCCAAGAAAAGACAGTAGCTCACCACATACATAAGAGACAAGGAAAAAACGCCCAAGCACAGAACAGCAGGTAGTCAGGCTATTAATTATGTTTATATACACATGGGATACCTGGAAGAATCAATTTTTAACTTACCAAAGTTAGGAAATTGTACTAAAAGGCACTTTTACTTTTCATACTGCATTAGGATTATTCCTTCAACACACAGATCCCATATGCATGCATATGTTGTTTTAAGTTACTAAACTAGTGGTACAAAAAACCCAGTGCTCATTAATTACAGAAGCAATAGGAACAGAAATAGCAATGGGAAACTCATTTAATTGTCATTAATAATATAATACATTTCATCTCACTGGCTTTTTACCATCATTACAGTTTCTCATGAGATCAGGGGCCAGATTCCTACACACGGTGCTGGAGTCAAGAACAGGGCATGCTAGAACAAAAGCGAAGGCGGGACACTCCAGGACAAGGATAAAGGCAACAGGGACATGCCCCAAGAGTCAGCCCAGGGTGTCAGGCTGTTTGCTCCTTTCCTGGGCCTACATGAGCTGGAGAAAGAGACCCTGCACTGCTCCTACCCTGGGCCAGGTCAGAGGCCCTGCCAGGGACCCAAAGGACCTCCTCAGGGCTCTGACCCATCTGGAAGGTGAATGGGGCTCCTGAGGTTTATGCCTTTCTGGCTGAATTATTACAACAACTCCATGGAAGAAAAGCAGAGGAGGCTGAGGTATGCGGAGGATATGGTCCTCTCTGGGAAGCAGGCATCACGCATGGTCCCACATCAGAGATGAGGCCATGGGGTCTCAGGGGAGCAAGGCCCAAACCCACATGCTGTGGGTCACACTGGGCCAAGATCTGAGCACAGGCCTGACTCTGGGCTGGCCGCTGCCCTTCTCCAGGCCTGGCCAGGGACAGCACATCATGGACACGGGCGGCACATCATAGGCATGGACTGCACACAGTCTCTGCAGAGCGCCCCACAAACAGTTCCTGAGCACACACTCTGTGAACCAGATAGGTATGAGGGAGCAAACTGTGCTGATCCAGGCAGTACCCACTTGCCCCAAGACAAAAGGTGATTTCCTTTTGAGTGTGAGCCAGTGTGAGCACAGCAGGCGGACCACCACTGCACCCTGGGAGGACCCCACCTCCACCCCCTCCTGGGCAGCCCCCACCCCCCAGAGCCATGCCAGTGCTGGGACACCAGGTGCTGTGCCCCATGGGCATCCAGGAAGTGTGTGGGGAAAGCAGCGGTACTGGCCAGGAGCTCACAGACTACGGTTTCCAGTGTGATTGCGACAGGCACTAGTTTGAATTCAAAATCTGAAGGTGTGGTGGGAGTAGCTTCACAGAGCTGGCTAGGAAGCTCCTCAATTTATTTTTATTTTTACTTTTATTTATTTATTGTATTTATTTTGTGGTGCTGGGAATGGAACCCAGCGCCTCACACACGCTAGGCAAGGGATCCACCATGGAGTCACAGAAATGCCTAATTTTAAAACTTCATGGTTTTTTTTTTCAGTTGCTCAAAAATATATTTGTTTATAGCATAGGTGTGGCACAGAGAACACAGCTCACAACCTAAGTCAGGATCCAGGGTGGCCTCATGGGAACCTCCCACAGGTCTCAGAGGAAACCAGGCAGCTCTGGGGCACCGGGAGCCATCGCGACATCAGCTTCCACGCTCTGGTCCATAGCGGACACTGCCCTGAGGTTACCATCGGGTTGGCTCCCTAACTCAAGCATCTGCCTCCTGCAGCGTCTCTGTCCACAGCAAGTCAGGGGTCTTTTAGTCCCCCCCAAAGGAAACCACCCCAGTGATTTCAGGCCCCCAATCGAAAACAAAGGGCACTGGAGGTAGCGATTCCCTGGGAAGCTGTCACCCAACTGGACAGCAACAGAGGGCAGAGGCCCTGTCCTGAATGCTGCCTTAGGCCAGACTTCCGACTTGGCACCTCGAGACACTCTCAGGGCTCTCAGTGGTGGCTCCTCCCCACACCTCCCTGTGGGGCCAGAATCATGCCACTTACTCAGGGTGCCATTCATTCCCATGCACGTCTGGTCTCCTGGAGGCCCCAGAGGCTCCCCACCCCCTAGATAGCATGCTTCTCTATCCTTGACAGAAAAGACTGCCGGGGCTCGGTCAATCCTCTGGGGCCCCATGCAATGCAGAACATGAGGCCCACCCTGGTGACAGGGATACTGGGTGGGCTGCAGTTCTCCACCCTGCTCCAAGGTCACCACTGGGGGCCTTTAAAGCCAGACCTGACACCATCCAGACAAATCCAAGCCCTCTCTTTCGGGCCCTCAACAGGAGAGCAAAGGCCAGTGGGTAACTGAAGGGAGGTAGCAACACTGTTCTGATGTCAGCTGGAAAGGGGGCAGGGCGTATGCACAGGGCAGAGGGGCCAGAAGGTAAAAAGGAGGCACCCTGGTCACTCTCCAAGAGCCGTATGGATGCACCCCGCATGGATATGGAGGCAGCACAGGCTCTGCAGGTGCTGGGGTCAGCTGAGAAAGCAGAATGGCGACTGCTCCGTCAGAGAAAGAGGGGAAAGAGCCAGGGTCACATCGGGGCAGCCTGCAGTGTGGCGCACTGTGGGGAAGGTTCAGCAAGGGTTTAAGGATGGCTAGAACAGTATCAGAGTGCATTTTATGATGTTGGTCACATGAGACTGCCAGCTCAGTCTCCTTTTTTTTCTGCTACCACCTCACTTTCCTCCCACCCAAAAAAGAGCAGGAAGCCCAATTCTGCTGGTTATATTCCAAGATCCTATGTAAATTATATTTTCCAGGGGTGTACCCCCTCTACCCACCAGCCCAGAGCTCAGGGGATGAAGGCTCCTGCCTGCCAGGAGCCCTCCCACCAGAGGAGGCCAGCAAACTAGGCTCTAGGCCCTGGGACCAGCAAACTCTCTCACTCTTGCCCTTCCTCTCTTCTGGGGTGATCTGGGGACCACAGTGTGAGGGAGATGGCCTCCTCTAGTCAGTCATGAAACCTGAGGGTGAGGCCAGAAGACCAAGTCACTGGACTGGAAAAGCACTCCTCTGGCTTGTTTCCTGCTGCCATCCATTCACACTCTCCCCATGGGGACTCTGGGCAGGAGGATGACCGGGTTGGGGACAGTTCAAGACCTTTCTTGGTTCCCACCACCCCACTGAGACCCTCGTGTAGACGAGGAAGGTGGGGTTCAGGGATGAGCCTCCATCACACATTGGGGTATCTGTCTGCCTTGCTGGCTGCTGGAGAGCTGTCTGGGGCAGTGACTCCAACAGGAAGGAAGCAGGCACAGAACTATGTGACTTCTCCCAGGCTTGGGTCCTTTGCCCACCCAATCCCAGCTCTCAGGAAGACTGAAAAAAAAAAGAAAAGAAAGGGCAAGGACTGTTGGAAGGCCATGTTATGCAGTTTGGAATTGTTTATTTTGTAAACAAACCAATGGCAATAAATTATGCTGAACTTTTAATAAGACGCACATCATATTAGGTCTGTATTCTTGCCAAGAAAAAAAAAAGGTAGGGGGAAATAAGAGAGAAAAATGCCTTGAAGTAAGGATCACAAAAGGGGTTTCCTGTTATGAGATACGGATGCATTTCCTTGACCAAAACCAGACTGATGAAAATGCCAAATCAAAAATTATGAAAACTACAAACAGGTGACAGATTTGAACTTGCTTCCCTTCCTGCCTAGACGGAAGGCAGCAGCCCCCTCCTAGCTCCTGTGCTTGGCCAGCACCTAAGGTAGCACTGAGGGCCAAGGCACAACTGCCAAGGCCAGGTAGGAAGCAACTCAGTGTGCTGCGGTCTGCTGTAGCTGGTGAATCAGCACCCTGTGTTTCACCAAAGTCTGGAGGACCCCATAAAACATCCTATCCTAGATGAGCAGCTCATACAGAGCCCCAGAATGCCCCATGCTAGGCAGGTATTGGCACAAGGACGGTCATTTTCCCAGCACTGCAGACACAACAGAGACTGGGGGTGGGCGCCAGGGCAGATTCCCCACAATGGAGCAGCACAGGGAGGAATGCTGTGTTCCTCTTCCATTTTCATGATCTTTGCTATTCCGCTCCACCAGGCTTTAAATATGGTTCCCCCTCCAATGGTGGGCTCTTCCCTTACAGTTTCCACTAGGGAACACCCACTTGTCTTCCAGAAGCTAGGCACATGTCTATTCTCAGAGCCCACCTGTCTCCACTGAGCCACCTAGTCCCTCCCATGGCACTCCCTTCCCCCTTGGCTCTCTTGTATGCTCTGACAGGGACAGGTTCCTGCCACCCATCCAGGGAGGCACACAGCACTGTTGCTGAAGGCTCTCCCACCCTCTGTGCCTGGCAGAGATGACTTGTCCTTTCTATAGGCATGAAAGTTGACATCTGTGAACTGTTAGGATGACAGGGCTTAATCTCCATCTGCTCTAAGTTTCCCCTCCCAGAACAAACACCAAGAAGATGCAGGGATCCCTGTATGTACTCCTACTGCAGCCCTGATGGCATTAGCAAGCTGCGTTCCCAACTATCTTCAAGGTGGGGAGCAGAAGGCAGCCAGGACCCACAGTAGGGACCCCCAGTGGCTCCTACTCACAGCACCCCTGGGAGAGCATCAGCACCTCTGGCCCATCAGCACCTCTGGGCCCCTAGGGCCTAGCACCCAGCCATGGGCAGGGAGCAGCCTTCCCAACAGCAGTCACCAGAGCCCCAAGGGAGATGGAGCCACCCATGAGCATGAGCTCTTTTGAGTGCTGCTACAACAAAAATCTCTGCCGTTTAAAAGGCTGAGATCCATAAAAAAACAATCAAAAAATCTCTCCATGTAATTTAATATATAATATGTATTTAATATAAAATATATAAAATGTAATTCTCCAACATCAGAGGGAAGGTATTCCCATTATCATTTTAGGAAAATGAACTGAGCCTAGAGAGATGATGTCACTCACTCAAGATACAGGTCAGGAAGCAGCAGAGGTGACACTTTCTGCCTCTGAAACTTGGGTGTCAATGTGACCCTGACAGGGATGCACTAACAGTGGCTAGAAAAGGCAGAGAGCTGGAAAGGAGAGCTCGGCCTTGCAAGGAGCTCCCCTTCTTGGAACTGGGTCTCCACACCCCCCCTACTCCCCTCATCTCGGCCATCCTCACCTGCTGTCATCTGCCTGACACTTCCAGAGTACCCCTTTGGTCTGCAATTTCAGCACAAGTCACAGGTTGGAACCTAAAATAACTACCAACACACTTCAGGGTACTGAGGCTATAGTGTTTGTTCCCAGATCACAATGGATCAAAGTATAAATCCACAGCAAAAGGTAACCAGAAAATTTTCCAATGTATAGAAACAAAGCAATACTGTTATAAGTAATCAATGAGCCAAAGAAGAAACTATAACATACACTGTAAATAGTTTTAATTAAATAATCAAAACAATGCCATGTCAGTGGCATGAAACTTATAGGAAAACTTAGTTCTAAATGTATGCATAAGAAAAGACGGTCAACAATTACTTATAGAAGTCATGTCAAGAAGCTAAATTTGCCAGGCATGGTGACACCTGCTTGTAATCCCAGCACTTGGGAGGCTGAGGCAGGAGGATCGTTGTCAGTTCAAGATCAGCCTGGGCTACAAAGTGAACTCAAAGCCAGCCTGAACTGCATAGTGAGATCCTGTCTCAAAAAGATGAGAGAAAGAAAGAAAGAAAGAAAGAAAGAAAGAAAGAAAGAAAGAAAGAAAGAGCGAGCGAGCTGAGTAATCATAAAAATGCAGAAAAAAATGAAATTTTTTAAAAAATCAATGAACAAGAAAAAAAAATTTAAAAAACCGAAAGTTAGTTAATTGTAAAGATTAAGGAAATTAATACCTAAGACTGCTCAAAATAAGAGGGTAAACAAAAATTAGCAATATTAGAAATAAAATTGTAGAAAGAAAAAAGAAAAGACGTATTATACTTTTAAGTCCAGCATTCTGGGAGACTGAGGCAGAAGGATCACAAGTCTGACCCTGTGTCACAAAAGGGGTGGGGGTCCAAGAGGCTGGGTTCACAGCTTAGTGCCAAGATACTGGATTCAATTCCCAATATTGGAAGAGGGGGTGGCAGGGAAGTGAGAGAAAAGAAAGGGGAAAGGGAGAGGAAAGGGGAGAGGGAGAGGGAAAAGGAGAGGGAGAGGGAGAGGGAGATTTGTGATATCACTATATTCTAAAAAAAATAAAAGGATAAAAGGGAAATGAGAATATTATGATTAATTCTATGTCAATAGACAAAATAGGCCTCCTTGTAAAAATACAACAGTAATACACACACGGAAGAAATAAAAACCTGAAAAATTTTACTGACATGTGCATATGTATATATATATACACATTTAATTAAATCCATAATCAAAGGCAGAAAACTAGGTCTGAACACCTCCTAAAGGTCCCACTTCACACACTGTTATAATGGCAACTGAATTTCACATGCATTTTAGAGGAAAAAAAAAATACTCAAACCATAGCAATATATGACCAAAATATATAATCTATTATATTTCCCAGACAGTAGCACAAATAATTACAACATGAAAACTATTTTCCATAGTATAAAATAATAAAATACAGAAATAAATTTAGTAAGTGATACATAAACTGCACTTAAAACTGCAAAGCACTACTGAGAGAAACAGGAGACTTTGATCAATAGAAAGCTATACCACTTTCATGGAAGGGCACTTGGGTTTAGTGTCACTAGTCACCAGCATTCTGCAGATGCCTCCCAATGCCAAAAGCCCAACACACTTCTTTTTTAAAGAAATTACTTTGATTTGAAAATTTATATGGATACAAAGAACATAGAAGATCCAAAGTAATATGTGAAAAGAAGAAAGTTGAAAGACTCATACTACCTCATTTCAAAATTTACTATAAAGCTACAGTAATCAGGAAGCATGAGATTGAAATGAAAGCAGACAGATCAACAGTACAGAACAGAGTCCAAAAACAGACACACGTTCAGTTGTTTGATTTTTTTTTAATGCTAAGGCGATTCAATGGAGAAAGGCAAATCTTTTCAATAAAAGGTGTTGAAACAATTGTATAGACATGTATTTTTTATAAAAAACTTCAATCTTTTCTTCACACCATATAAAAATGAATTTGGGATGGAATACAGGCCTAAAGTAAAAGCTAAGATTAAGAAGCTCCCAGAAGAAAATATAGGAGAATATCTTTACAACCCTTGGATCAACAAAGACAAAGATTTCTTAGAAAGGAAACAAAAAGCATAATCCATAAGAAAAGGATAAACTGATGTTCATCAATAAAAACCTTCAAAAGATACAATTAAGAAAATAAAAAGGCAAGCTTCAGATTGGGAGAAATAATCAATGTTATCTGATGACAGACTTGTGGCCCAAATACATAAGAATTCTTACAAATCAAAACAAGACAAACTACCTTATATAAAAAAATGTGTAAGAGAACTAAGCAGTCACTTGGAGAAAGAAAGTGGGTGCTGGTAAGCACAGTGGAAGGTGAGCACTGCGGTCCCCTCTACATACTGGTGGCCCACCAGTGATGAGTCTGGCGCGGGCAGTTCCCCCTCTATGCCCCACACAGGACGAGGAGTACCCGGAGAAAGGTGACCGAGAGTGCTGTGTAGAGGTGAGCAGAGGTCCCAGAGGTCACGTGAAGGCAGGGACCAGGCTGCAGACATGCTGTATTTCATTCATGCTGCGTGACAGACATTGCACTTGAAGAGTCCAGTTGTGCAATTCCCTGAGGAGTGCAGAGCATGGGCCTCACCCCTGCCCCAGGCACTGGAAATCACCAAACCCATGGGCACTTGCTGGGGGCAGTGGCCACGATGCACCCCTGCCAGGCCCAACAAGGACTCCTGACCACTGCCTGGGCCCAGAGCTCTGCTGGGGTCCTTGACATCAGTCTCCCGAGCAAGGGCCCCATTCAGAGCCCACTGTCAGAGCAAGGCAGTGGGTGAATTCACACATCCTCACCATCCTGCCCAGACACAGTGAAAAGGACATGAGCCAGGACATCCAGACTCAAGGTCCCATTTTGGCACCTCTCTGACCTTGGGCAAAATACACCCTTTGTCACAGCCTTGATTTTTATCTTAGCAGCACTTAACAAAGCAACTTCCTAAAGATTCTCAGAAAATGTTTTAATTGCACCCACACCACAAATTTAAGACAAAAAAAAAAGTTAAGCAAAAGATTGGAAGCAAGAGAAAACATCTGTCATGAGAAGACCACATAAGTGAATGGAGGTGCATCTACACCATCACCATCACAGTGGTTAAAAAGAAAGACAACGAAAAGCTCAACTTGATTTGTTCTCATGCAAGAGTATCTTCCAAGCATCTGCAGTGGCAAAAAAAAAACAAAAAAAACAAAAAAAAAAAAACAACTCAAGGTATAAAACAAGGCATAGCCCATGTTATTTATACACAGTAAAGATGGGGTGGTTACACTGGGATGTCTGAATGTGTACTGCGGTGGGAAATATTTTACCTCGTCTACATCTTTTGGATTTTCTTCCTAGCATGATAGGTGTTAACTACACTTTAAACAATTACAAGTAAGTTCGAGTGACCTGCTACAGCTGCTGCAACCCAAGAGGTACCCTGTTTTCAAGGGCCCTTAGATGTCCCTGGCCTGGGGGCTGTCGCAGAGACCCTCCTCTCCTGCCCAGCCACAGGAAAGCAGCCTCTGGGGTTTCTCAGCGCACAGCTCTGAGTCATTCTCTCCTCCTCCTGGCTAGAGTCAGCCTTGTGCTCCTGCTAGTAATTCTAGTGCATGCTGAGGCCTGAAGGAAGCCATGGCTAACAGAGTGAGGTGTAGCTGCCAAGGTTCCCAGCCCCTCTCAGGCTTCCTTACTCTTGCTCATTAATGCAGCCGGCCAGCTGGCACAGCTTCCCAGGGTCTCCTTCCTTCCGCACCAGGGCAAGGCTCAGGCAGCCCTTCCTGCCTCTCTGCATCGCTTCACAGGGACTCTTCCTTCTAAGCCTGTCTCCTCCTCCACCTGTTGGAAGAAGGGACCCCAAAGCCTACTCCAAGGTGAAGGCTACAGTCACCATGATACCTGCCACATCAGTTTTTGGGGTTCACTCTTTCAAGTGTCTGCCTGAATGGAAATACCAAAAACTGCCTCTGCTAGCAGGGTAAGAATTCTGCAGCAGGGGCATAGGAACAGGCATCTCACTATCAGAGGTTACAGACTGAAGGGTGGGATCAGTGTGGACTCAGCCTGCTGGTAGATACACCTGTACCCGTCGCTTGGGGTACAGGTCGGGGGGTGGTTCGCTGTGCACAGCACGATTCCTATCTCTTGTCTCCTGGAAAGGCCTCGAGGCAGTGAGACCCCAGCACCACTGAGCAGCCCCAGTTTCTAGCACCGTCCTCCAGTAAAGAGCGCTGGGCTCCAGGGAGGAGTGGCTGGGTCCAGGCCTGGAGCAGAGAAACACAAGATGAGCCTGGAGCACCTTTTAGTATCAGGGGACACAGGTCCCAGCCTGAGCGAGCACCCAGTGGTCAAGGCTGCAACCCAATGGTGGCAAAATAATGCAGTACTGGGTCATGGCTCGAAATATGAAGTGTATCCCTGTGGTCCACAATAAGCAAGATACATGACCAAATTAATAAATGGGCGAGACAAATCTCTCAGGAAGAAGATCCTAAATTTATACAGATGCTTCTCCCTAAGGAGGTGTAACCTGACTCCATGCCCCTCAGGGGGGACAGACTCTAAACATGAGTCCCATGTGCATGTAAGAGTCACAGGGGAGGGTGCCAAAGTCCCCTGGGAACATCCACCCTGAAAACAATGGATAAGTGAGTTACGGTCAGGTCACACTATGAAGCAACACATGGCAGGAAAACTCATGGACAAAGACTGCACCTACCAGTACAGGTAAACCTGGAAACCAACACACTGAGTGAGAGGAGAAAGGGTGGAATGGGATATGTGGAGAACGTGGCCATTTATATACAGCTGTAAGACACATGACACTGACAACTACAACATGAGCGAGAAGTATTTATACCAAACTCCAGAGAGAAAGCCATCTAACTGGCAGAGAAGGTGCATGTGTTCACGGGTACTATCAAGTTGCTTCTTTAGGAAGTTAAACTGTGTTGTTCAAGCCTCCCAGGAGTCCACAACCGTGCTGCACAGGCTTGGGACCAGCCAGGAAAGGGCAACCGAAGGGCTGAGGGCGGGCGTCTCCAGGATACTGGAGCTGGTGTCGGACCAGACCGGCAGGCTATGGCGTGGCATCTGCAAGGGCAGGATGAGCAAGAAAATGGCTGCAGACAGGAGGAAGGGAAGCACACAGGTGGGCAGAAGCAGGCCCGAGCACAGCTGACCCAGGCACAGCCAACCTGCAGCTGCCCTAAGGAGCTGGCACAGTATAGAAGGGAAAGGGTCGCCGCCTCTCCGGCCAGTCCTTCTGTCACAGGCTCATCCCCTCAGCCAGGACAGTTCTTCAAGAAGCAAGGGCTTCTGCAACTCACACTGTCAGTGACTCAGAGGCCCTGTAACTCCACAGCAGTACCAACCCCCTCCTCACAAGAGCTGGAGAACCAGCTGCCCCACTTCCTCCTCTGCCTTGGATGCAGCTATCACGAAAGCTCCTGGCCAGAGCCTGTCCTCACTCTCTCCCATCACCACCCTGCACCCCAGCAGCACAAGCCCCAGTGCAGGCCCAGCTGTCTCCTCACACCTACACTGGACATCTGAGTCAGCGCCACACGAGCACGACCAGGAACCCTTCCACACTCCCCTAGCCTCGGTTGCTCTCTAAGGATCCAAAGCCCACTTGGGACCTCTGCTCACATCCAGGCCTCTCTGAGGAAGGATGCCTGGTAGCCTGCAGGACTAGTGTCCCGCCCCACCTAGCAGGCCACCAGGGCCCTCCTGGCCAGCTTGCCTAGAGCCATTCAGTGGAAAAGCACACAGAACACACATTTTTATAGTCCTGTAGATCACACAGAACCAACCAGCTCATCGAAATGAGCTTAGTCATCAGAAAAGATGAAATTATAAGTAGTATTCTAGGAAGAATTATGTAGTTCAAGGAAACAAGGGAGTATAAACCACATTTTAGAAAGATTCCCAAACATAGATGACACATAATTACTTCTGTACTTTACAGTCACCATCATGGCTATTTGATCTCTACTTACTGAAAGGGTGTGGCTGTGTCAATGCACAGGTTGGGGAGCTGACACGTAGCCCCCATGCTGTCTCTTACAGGGCTGAGGTTGGAGGAAAGTGTCTCAGTGCTGACATGTGGGTCTCCTCCTCCCTTCCAGCTGTGTGAAGAGACCTGAAGCTGCTCCCCATCTCCCACTGTGGACGCCTTGGCTAACTGAACATCAGAAACAGATGAGGTGGACACAAATGGGTGACAACAGCTTTACACAGATGTCACCACACCTGCTAGTTCTGTCCTGGTACAGAAGGCCCATGTGAGACACCTGGCCTCTGGGGGAGACTGATAGATACCCCTTGCTAGTGACACCCCACATGAGGTTGAGTCCTGGTGCTTCCCAGTACTGCAGGGCAAGAGAAGCTGCCCATGACACCACAGAAGGCAGCTGCCTGGAGCTAGAGAAAGTCATGGAACAAGACAGGACACAGGGGAAATAGACAGGCACGGGAGCACATACCTGTCATCCCAGCACTCCAGGAGCCTTGGGCAGGAGGATTATAAATTCAAACCCAGCCTGGCCAACTTAGTGACTTAGCAGGATTACATTTCAAAATAAAAAAGGGCTGAGGATATAGCTCATACAAACACCTTGGGTTCAATCCCCAATACCATAGAAGAGGGATGGAAACTCAGTCAAAAGCCCCAGACTGTCAGGCCCAGAGTAAGAATATGTTGACTTCTCAGTTAAGGAAGATCGACTGCCTTTACTTATGTGCATACAAGTTGGTTCCCATCACTGGGAATCAAATACATACCAGCTCACAGACCCACCTCTCAGACATGGCACGCACCTTCCAGGGAAACCCAGCCTGCACTGGGGACCTCACCTCCCTGCTGGACAGGCCTGGGATAGAACAGAGGATGACCACAACCATCTGGTCCCTCTGTGAGACTCCATGTCCCACGGGGCCCCAAGGGGATGAGGAAGAATCCACTCTAGAAAGGAGCCAGCACTGGCCCAAGTCAGCCCAATGGGGACAGATTGAGGCTTTCCTAAAGAAGCCCACTGCAGGACTCCTGGCAGGAGGCACCCAGCTGTGTCCCCAGGAAAGAATCACTCATTTAGAAGGGTGTCCACCCCCTTGCCCCTGGCTGACTTCCAGCCAGCCCTGTTTGCTCCCTCAAGGCTGGGAGCCCACATCCAGGCAAGAGCCCACCAGCCGCCTATGAACAGGAGGAGCCAAGGCATAGAGAAAGGAGCCAGGCCCACAAGGAGCATCTGTGGGTGGCTAACTGGACCCCACAGCCCCAGCACGCTTGTCCCAGCACAGCCCAAGAGGTGACAGTCCCTGGTTTCTCCCAATCTAACATTCTGCACTGCCAGCACATAAGGACAGAAACCTTCAAGTTACAAGTCCTGGGGTGCTTCCCCAAAGACCATTCCCAGGTTGTGGGGCTCTACGGGCGCTGGCTGATTCTCCCCTACACCATGCGCGTGCACATGTGCACGTGTGCGTGTGCCCTGGCAAGCAGCTCCAGTGCGTGTCAACATGTGGGTCTGCTTTCAATTGCACTGGAACAATTCTACCTGGTAAACAAAAACAGATCCAAAATAACCTTTGGCAAGCAGCATATTTTTAAAAGAAAGAGAAGATCCGAATGAACTGGCAAGAGTAATGCTTAAGCAAACAAACTTGGTCAAGCCAAACATCTACGGTGCACATCAAAAAGCCCCTCAAAGGGCTCCCCATGAACCACAGCCAGCAATGGGAAGAAAGCTGGAGCAGACACACTGCTGGCGTGCACAGGATTGACCGCCCACGTCCTGCCACTGGCCACTGGCCTTTCACACAGGTCACAGGGTCAGACCATGAGCAGCAGCCAGTAGGGCAGAGCTCTGTTCAAAGCAAGAGAAGGCAGAGGGCCCAACCAGGTGCTCTGACTTCAGGCAGCACCTCACTGGAGCCCACTAGGCAGTGACAGTGAGGGTCCATGGGTAGCAGCATGGCCCAGGCAGAATCAGGGCTGAACACTGCCTGCTCTGCATCCCACTGCCAGTACTGCTCAAGGGGACCCACCAGCTTCCACCTTCCCCAAGCTACAAAATAGCAAAGGAGCAGAGTGTGATGCCAGCCTGGTCCCATCACCAGCAACAAAGTAAAACCCCACATGGCTGCAGCGGTACACCTGGTCCCTACCTCAGAGGCCAATGAGCTCTGCAGGACACAGCTGTAAGAAACCAGGTTCTGGGGGACTCCACAGCATAGTCTCCATGGCACTGGCCAGGGGAGGGATCCCTAGGGACCACTCAGAAGACACGAGGAA
The DNA here is from genome assembly GCA_004365215.1 of Cuniculus paca. NCBI lineage: Eukaryota > Metazoa > Chordata > Mammalia > Rodentia > Cuniculidae > Cuniculus > Cuniculus paca. The sequence continues at coordinate 4,042 of RJWT010002377.1, read as the reverse complement.
GGGACCCACCCAAACAGTTTCCAGCACTGGGCCCACACGGTGCAGTTCCCTCAAGCCCCCTGGCGCTGGGCCCAGAGCCCTTGTTCCTGGCTTTGTGAGGTCTGGAACCTCCAGATACTGGTCTCATCCCCTCTCCACCTGACACACGTAGTGTACCTCTGTGCACAGCTGAATTTCTAGAACACACTGTTGCTGGAGTGGGCTGCAGAAGCTACTCTACACCAGACCTCTTCTCTCTCAAAATCCAAGTCTCCTAAGACAGGGGTGATCCTGAAGAGCCTATGGAGCTGCTGGCGGTCAGGGTCCCACCCAGGGACCCACAGCAGTTGGGGAAATCTGAATCACAGGGAACCAAACCAGGGGACAGCTCCAAGGATGTCACAGACCACTGCACAGTCACAAGTAATACATGGAGGCCAGGCGGTGGGTACACAAGCTTTGGAGCCAGATCCCCGTGTAAACCACAAGACTTAACTTCTCTGGGCCTTGATTTCTCTTTGCCTTAAAAAGAGCCTGGGAGTGAGAGAAAAGAACTGGCTGTGATGTGGAGGGATAAACCCTGGTGTCACTCTCACCACCATGCGGCTTCCCCCACTGTGGCAGAGAGGCAACGGAAGCATTGCATCTGGTCTCCCAAGCGTTGTCAGGGAAGGTGGCAGCCCCTACAAAAGGGACAAGAGTATTTGTATATGCTAATGTGCAGGAGGCCATGGAGAGCCCAGGAAGAGCCAGAACAACAGGTCTTTGTGCCTCTCTGAGGAGGGGAAAAGACAAGAATGGGGAGAAAAGGGCTGCAGCCTGGGAGAGATGAGGAAAACCAGCTGGGAGGGGATCTGAGGCAGCCAGGCAGGCAGGAGGGGTGAGGAGCTGCACACAGCCTGTGACAGAGCAAGGCAGTGCACGCTGAGTGCTCCACACAGCAGTGAGGGGAACACAGGTCACGCGGTGCAAAGCGCAGGCAGCCACAGGGACGCACTGGGTGACCATAGACCACCCTGGGGCAGGGAGGGGGCCCCTTCAGCCTCCCCAGCAGAATGGGTCCAGGCAAGGCCCTGGGTCCCCATGCAGAGGCCTCTCCAGCAGACAGCGGCTCTTCAGGGCCAAAGCCGGGTGAGGCACAAGGGAGGCGCGGGAGGCAAGAACAAAAGTTGTTCTTCCTCTGGGTCTGTTTTTGCTTTCATAAAAGTCACACAATGAACAAATGAATGCTAGCTTCTATAGAGCTGAACACCAATTACACAGCCACGGACATGAAAACTCTCGCTCGGCTCCCCAATTCTATGTCTTGCTCCCCCAAGACGCAGTCACTGTTCACAATGAGCCATCGGCTTGCAGGTCTCTCTGACGCACATGCACACAAACATAGGCGGATGTGTGCAGCTTTCCTGTGTAAAGTAGACTAAACCATACCTGTCATCCTAAGACTTGCTTTTGCACTCAGCACTACACTCAGAAATATTTACTAAGGGCCCAAGAACAAGACTGCTGGAAATCTCTGCACTTGCAGTTCAGGTGATTCTTGAGCTGTCCTTCCACATAGATGGTGTCGTGGTTCCAGGGCTGTGCAGTACCCCAGGTCTGGGGTCACACACAGAGCTCACCTCCATTCGCTCTGTCTGAACACTGCTGAGCAGACACCCTCCGTGCGTACTTCCTTGGACCACTGCCCTCTGAACAGTCAGAGAAAAGGGACAGTGTCCCAGGCTGCCAGGAGGTGAGCAAGAAGCAGGCTTTGCGCTCCCCACTCACAACAGGAGAAACGAACACAGGCTTTGCTGGGAGCAGTGGGTGGAACAGCAATGAGCTTGACGTGAGCTCCAACTGCCAGACAACCCAGAGAGGCCGTCTCCCCAACTCTGGGTGTCACCGCACAGGAAGCCCTCACACTTGCTCAGGCTGGTGGCACTGCATACATGGTCCAGAAAGTACAAGGCAGCCCAGGCCGGCAGCAAGAGCCGCCTGTGTGAGGCCAGTGGTTGTCCACTAGGGATGACGTCCCCACAAACACTGAGGCTGCCTGGAGACAGTTCTGGTCATCACATCTCAGGCAGGGGTGTGGGTGGCAACCGGCACATCGAAACAGGGATGCTGCTAACCAGCCTGTGTCCAGGACAGACATTGGGAAGCAGAGGCAACATGTGAGAGGAACAGCTCAGCTCACAGTCAGCACTCGAAGGGTTAAGCGGCCACACTGCCCAGGCCACCTCACTGCCTGCCCGCCTGCAAGGACTGCATTATGCCTGACCAGGAGATGGGCTGCTGCTGCTGCCCGCCCGCCCGCCAGCCGTATGGTTCACATTAGCTGCGCTCTGCTTGGCAGCGTGCCCTCTGGCGGCCTGCCTTCCCTCCCTGCCCCTCCACTCTCAGCCCCAACTCAAAGAAAATACCAGGATCCACATATAAAACCAGCGTACTCCCCTCCTGTCTCTTACCAGGTCTTGAATCAAATGAGCTCTTAAACTCCTGACCTTCCGCCCAGTCACCCCGGTTTGTTTCTCAGCAGCAGCAGCAGCAGTGAGGGCGGCCTGGGGAGGGGAGAGCGGAGGAACTGCCCATCCTGTTACCTGGCACTGGCACAGCTTCTCCCAGGGTGTCCCCAGGAATGCCCTCCTCTCCATCCTGGAAGGCCAAGGCTGGGGTGCTCACCCTCACCTTTCAGAACCAGGAAGGCTCCCGAGCCAAGAAGGAAAGGGGGCTGGGAGCCTGGGAGCCTGGAAACACAACCTTGGACTTGGAAACAGCTGCAGCTTGCTCTGTAATGTTTCTCATCCTTTATAGCCAGGGGCCCCGACTGTAAAGGCTGGATCCACACAGCTCACAAACCTCTGCCTTATCTCAAACTCCTCTGAGCATCAGACCCACGGCAACCTGCCTCCTAGAACTCACCAAGCAGATGCCCCATCTACTTCAGACTTACTGAGATCCAAGTCCTGCTCCCAGCTCGTCAGAGCCCTCAGGTCAGTGTCGCTGCTCTCAACATGGGCTCCACCAGCTGGCCTGCTACTCTAAAAAGAGCCCCAGGCCATCTAAGACATGCCTCTTGTTTCACCAAGTCCTGTGGGTGTCTCTCCTAAACACCCTAGACACCTGATGCAGTGCCACCTGCTTGGTCTAGGACACCTCAACCTAGCTGAGCTACCACAAAGCCTCCTAGCTGGGCCCAAATAGGTCCTGGCCCCCTGGAAGCCACTGTCCACATCTGTCTTTCCTGCCAACATGCGTCCCACCCACACCACCAACCAGCTCTGCTCTTCTTCAGCACCTTGAGTGCTTCTCTCCTCCAGCCAAGGTCCTTCCTCTCTGTCCCCATTTGGGGCCTCTGTGCTGGACTGAACGCCCTCTGACCTATGCCAAAGCACATCCTCATGGAAGTCCCCTGCCCCTTCGGACCTGGTTGCCCACTCTGCCTTTGGCCTCAGCGGGCTCCCTGTAGGCCATGCCCACAGCCAAGAAGGCACATGTCAGGCTTGTAGGGCAGGAACTTGTCCTTGTCGTCACACCCACAATGACACCCTCATAGCCCTGTCCCATCCAGCGTGTCAAGGGGTGCTGCACTGCCTCTCTTTGACAACTCAGGGACACAAAGGCTGGCTCAGACTCCAAGTTACCAGAACCAGTTCATGCAAATAGTATGGGAAAACAAAATTCTGAATAGCTGGAACTTATTTTTAAACAAGATGTTAGAACAAAGTATTTGAGCAAAATTTCAAACAAAAGCAGGAGAGTGTCTTTATTCTAATAAGGTATCTCATTTGCCCTTTACCTGTGACTTTTACAAGTCATGGCCTGTGGACAATTTCAACAATGTTTATGGCACCTTTGTTACTGTCTCTTAAGAGAGGGAATTAAAAATATTCCACCGAAATGATGTGTTGGCTCTATGCACACTCAGGAAACACTCAGCTTTCCTCTAATGAGGAAAACGAAAACAAAAGGTCACAGCAGAGCCCTCATGAGAACAGGTTGTGAGGCGCTAGGTGCTGGCTGCAGGCGTGGCCAGGTCAAATGAGGAAAGTGGGTAGCCAGTACCAGGAGTACTTCC
>RJWT010002376.1:0-41178 GCA_004365215.1 Cuniculus paca | reverse complement strand
TAATAGGATCAATAATCTGCATAATTTCTAGTATATATTAACTGTTTTTAAAAAACAATCCTGTTTTGCAGAGATTTTAGGAGCTTGTGATTGTAAAAAAAACAGAGAAAGCTGCTCACATTTTTTATATTTTACATTTATGTTGAATAATTCGTATAAATTGATATTCTTTGAAATACTAGATTCATTTTGATGTATTTATGTATTTTTAACTATTTGCTAAGTTATGTTTAGTTTTATTTGTTCAGATTGCAAAGTTCTTTGAATTTATAAATTACAGAACTAATCATTATTTGAACCTGACTTGATTTTTCTTGGCTCTTGTGGGTAGGTATGCTAAGTGCTAAGTCATTTGCTTTATTTTCTGTAAAGATATACTGGTGGCATAAAATAGCCGAGGTCATGCATATTTTTAAATCATCACAAAAAATCTTGATTACTTCTAAGTTTAAGATGTAAGAACAGTTTATCACCCCATTTTTTTTTTAAAGGTGATGGATGTGGACACACTGTACTAGGCCCTGAAAGTGGAACTCTTGCATCTATAAACTACCCACAGACCTACCCCAACAGCACCGTTTGCCAGTGGGAGATCCGTGTCAAGATGGGAGAACGAATTCGTGTCAAATTGGGTGATGTTGACATTGAAGATACTGATTCTTGTCATTTTAGTTACTTGAGAATTTATAATGGAATTGGACTTGGCAGAACAGAAATAGGTACGACATTTTCTTAACAAATGTACATGTAGTACATTTTTGCTCTAAGTTTTAAAACTAAAGCAGTTTCATATTTAACACTGAATAACTGCTGCAATATGTGAGGCAGTACGTGGGAAATTATTGAAAGTGTAGAAATCTCAAATTTGAATCTTTTGGAAAAGGAAAGTTGTTGTCTAATTTTTTACTTTTCTAGTAAGTCTGTGTTGGTATATTTGCACAAGATGCTACTGTGTTACTTCAAAGAAGGAAGAAATCTCTTTTCTGTTTTCTGTTGATCATTTTATTTACAGTAGGAAATACAAACATAGTTCATGCTTAGGAGGCAGTAGTATAGTAAGAACATGGGTTTTGGATCAAAACTGCCTGGGATTAAAGCCTCACTCTGCTGTTAACTGACTGTACGATCTTGGGCAGTTCATTTTACCTTTCTGTTTTCTCATTTATAAAATAGAGAATGAAACTAGTTCATGTAAAGTACTTAAAATTATACCAGACACATAATATGTATTTAGTAAATAGTAGCTATCATTGTTACTCTGATTTAAAAAGCAATGGTTTTCAATTGTAGCTACATACTACAGGGCTTCTGAGACTTTTAGCAAGCATTGTAAATGTGGTTCCTATCATAGACCAACTGAATTAGAGTTGATTGGGTGAAACCAAGGTCTCAGTATGATAAAAGTTTTTCAGGAAAATTTACTTTGCAGCCAAGGTTTGGAACCTTTGGCTTAGAGATCAGTACCATTCCCTTAAGGAGTAAAGTTAGATTTACAAGGCAGTTTTGGTGAAGTAATGTTAAAAAATTAAGAAGTCTAGAATTTTCTTTGTTTAGAGACACTGGTGCTGGTAATGCAAAATCTCTTTCAGAACTGTAATAGGTACCTTAGGATCTTTTTTTTTTTTGCGGCACCAGGGATTGAACTCACGATCTTGCCCTTGCCAGGCAGGCGCTTAGACCACTGAGCTAGATCCCCAGCCCTGTTTATGAGACAGGGTCTCACTATGCCGTTCAGGCTGGCCTTGAGCTCACTTTGTAGCCCAGGCTGGTCTCGAACTCACAAGGATCCGCCTCTCTCAGCCTCCCGAGTGCTGGGATTACAGGCGTGAGCCACTGCGCCCGGCTAGGATCTTGTTCTTTAACGTACTGCATTGATTCTCTGGTCTCCCTATGTCTAGCCAGATCTTTGACTTCTCTCTCCTGATACACCAGAGGAGAAATTTCTGCTGTATTTCTCTAGTTGATGAGTGATAACCAGTTGTCTCTCATCAGCTCTTGATCAACATGGTAGCATGATCGCCATCTACGTAGTTCCATCAATATAACGTGTTCGGTAACTTTTACAAATTCAGATCATCGAGAATGTAGAAACACTTTCTATTATTACTAGTAGAAGACAACTGAATAATAAATGCCTGCTGACAGTGCAGTAGAGGGTGGGTACTACCACCTGAACATTCTTTTTTTTTATGGCACCCTTCCACTATAGTGGAGGAAGCCTTTTTTTTCTTTTCCTTTTCCTTTTTTTTCCCGGTGGTGCTGGGGATTGAATTCTGAGCCTTATGCATGCAAGGCAAGAAGAGCTCTGCCACTGAACCACATCCCCAGCCCCCCATCTGAACATTCTTGAAACAACATTGAGAAAAGATTAGTCCCAGCCTAGTCAAGCCTATAGTACTTTACAGTATGTAAAGGAGACGAAGAAGTGTATTTTACTGACTATAAAGACTAAATTAAAAATAAGCGAAGTTCTATAGAAAAAGTAACTTTGTTTCTTTAACATACAAATACCATTTTTAAAAAAGAAAGATGAAAGGGGAACTGTTGTACATTGAGGCATATCAGCTAAAATAATTTGCGGTTCTTATTTGATTATCTGTGATGGGGGGGGTCTCACAGTGCAGTCCAGACTGGCCTTGAACTCATGACACTCCTGCCTAAGCCTCTAAGTGCTGGAATTACTGGCATATGCCACTACACCTGGCTCGTTTGATTCTTGATTCGAGTTAATTTACAGAAGGAAGACATTTTTGAGATATCAGAGGCATTAAGGGTGTAGGTCAGTGATAGAGTGCTCACCTAGCATGTATAGATCCTTGGGTTTGGTCCCTAGCATATCTCTCTCTCTCTCTCTCTCTGTCACTCTCTCACTCTCTCACTCAGCAATTTTAAAGAGGAATTAGGCATCCAGTGATAGTAAAGAATGATTATTGTAGATGTGCTATTTTTATTCTAATTTGTTAGCAAAACATTCTGAAATTCAGTTAAAATGTCTAGGCTATATTTTTAAATATTTCTGGAGGAAAACATGGCAAGCAAAACAGGATGGCACATTGGGGAAGCTGCATACAGGACACATAAGAGTTGTTACGCTTTTATCTCTTTGTGTTATTTTGAGTATTTTAATAGTGAAATGTTTTTAAATTCAAAAGACAAGGTAATTGTATTTGGGTAGTAAACAGTGGTTATTTTGCTAGAGAGAAATAGTGACATGGGAACAATTTGGAATTTTAAATTGCTCACAGGTTCTGTAGTCATGGCTTCAGGAGTCCTTCCTGCAAGTCACTGACCCTGTCCAGATCACAGAGTTGTCTCCTGTACCTTAGGAGGGGCAAGTGAAATAAAATATTGCCGTGCCTGGCCTGTTGAATGAATCTCAGCTGTTCCTTATTTGCATCGAGTTTGCTTTTCCTTTATTCTCTCTTCACCTGAGTGAATACAAAGCTGCAAAAAGGTCAAAGTGCTGGTGATGATGGTTGCGCCCAGACTTTAGTTTGCTACCCCTTCGTACGGCTCATATCCTCATGGGTCATCTGTTCTGATATTCACCTATGGTTAGTGAGAGGAAGGCAAGTTTCCTTGCATACCACAGAGAAGATCACTTAAGAATAGTCCTTGTTGGGCCGGGGGGTTTAGCTCAGTGGCACAAGTGCCTGCCTGGCAAGCGTGAGTTTGATCCCCAGTACCAAAAAAAAACCCACAGTCCTTGTTAACATAAACCTGCAGATAATTAGAGGATAGAAACATATGTTGTGGGTTCAGTATTCAAGTGGTAACAATGCTAGATCTTTTTTCCTTTTTTTTCTAACTGCCCCTTCAGAAAAGAGACAGATGCAAATGAGCTCCATTTCACTAGAATAACAGATCCTATTTTGGTGTAAAAAATAGGTTTTTAATTTTATGTTAATTGCAAGAATTTTTGGGCTGGGGATTTGGCTCAGGGGTTCAAGTGCTTGCCTGGTAAGTGCGAGGTCGTGAGTTTGATCCCCAGTAACAAAAATAATAAATAAATAAAATTTTTTTTCCCTCAGAGAGATGTTATTATGGAATAATCAATAAAAAATTATTTAGGGGAATTATTTCTCAAGGAATAATTTTTTTAAATCATAAACTTTTTAAATCTATTTTAACTGATAAGGCAGTTAAGTGTATTTGGCAGTTGGGCAGTTATTTTATGTTCTGTTAGGGCTAATGTATAATAATATGCTATAATTATGATTTTATATAGCTACTTTCTGAATTGCTGAACTGTACAGTAATTTTTGTGAAATAACTCAGTGTAGTAGTAGTACTCATTTCACTTGGGAGACATTGGTAGGCTGTCTATGTTTAATGTTGGAATTAAGATTGGCGGTCTAGACCTGAATTCTGTTGCTTTTTTAGGCAGATTGTATTAGAACAGGAAAATTCTATAAAGCCTTGGATTTTCCTTTTCCTATCTTCCCTTTCTCCCTCCTCTCCCCTCCCCACTGTACTCCTCCCCTCATCTTTCCTACCCACTCCTCCTCTTTCTTCCCCTCCCCTCCCCTCCTTTGTGCTATCCTTCCCCTCTCCTCCCCTGCTTTGCGCTCCCTTCCCCTCTCCTCCTCTCCTTTGCGCTGTCCTCCTCTTTCCTTCCCTTCCTTTTCCTTTAGATTGAACCCAGGGGTTTTGCTTTATTTTGAAACAGGGTCTTGCTAAGTTGCCCAGGGTGGGCGTGAACTTGTTATCCTCCAGTCTCAGCCTCCCAAGATGCATCACCATGCCCCACTTACTTTTCCTTTTTAGTGATTACCTAATTCCTGGTATGTGAGACATAGTAATTACTCTGGAAATATAAAAATAAAAGTATAAAAATTATTTATTATATCAGGGTTTGCTATAGGAACAGATTTAATATCTATACTATTTTATATATGATCTATAAAGGATATACAAGGTAGGCTTACAGTGGCTGCCTGTAGAGTTGGAGTGGAAGAATACAACAGAGCTGGAGAGCTGGAGAATCCAGTCAAAAGTTGAAGGCCTGGAGCTCATTGCAGAGTCCCCTGCAAGTCAGGAAGCTGAAGGGTCCATGTTGGCAGGTAGAAGAGGTCCTAGAAAACTGAAGAGTCTGTGCTGGAAGCTGGGAGACTGATGTTCCAAAGGCGATGATGAAGATGGGAGTTTCCCTAAAGAAGCAAATAGCGAGACCTCCCCCTCCTTTTCCTTTTCCTTCTACAAGCCTTTTGGTTGGTGCCACTCACACCCAGGGTGGGTCTCCCCCTTTAGGAAGTGCATCATCCAAGACACATCCATAACTGTGGTGTGGTAATCTGCTAGGCATTTCTTGCTCAAGTTGACACCACAGTTACCTATCAATTTATTATTAATCTTAATGTGACCTATATATTTCATTTCTCTTGTAACTTTTTTCTCAATATTTAGGCATCATTTCCTGTAGGTCTATAGACATTTATCAGTATCATGCCCCCGTAGACATTGATAATGAGTACAAAGACAGAATTTTAAAAGAATTAGAAATCAAACTTTTACTCATCTGTAACCCTTTTTCATTTTATATATTTTCTTCTTGACTTTGGTCAAAAATTTCCATAAATGAACTTTTTTTGAGGAGGAAGATCATAGGTGGGTCTGTAAAAAGGGAGCATAAAGTCTAGTGGGTAGTACAAGAAAATGTATTAAATGGAAGAAATTTAAAAGTGTTTATGTCTACATGTTCAAAGTTAAAGAAATACGTTCTTATACCTTCATCCAAGATAGCTGTTTAATTCATGTCCCTTAAACCCTCAGGTATTTTTTATAAAGAGAGAAATTGAGGTCTTTAGAGCTTTATTTCATTTTCTTTCTGTATTATTTGTCTCCTTTCTCTACAGTATGCTTTGGTCTTCCTGTTTTAAGAGAAAAAATAACTTCTTTTTGTTTACAATTAAGCCTCTTCAAAAAAGAGTAGTGAGGGTAGTATTATGTATGGTCATGATAGCTAACATATTTTGGAGTTCTTAATTCTCTAGGGCCTCTGTGTAATAATAAAAATAACTAACATGTATGCACTGCTTGCTGTGTGACAAGTGCTATTTGTTTAAAGTGCCTGTATCAGGTAACTTCAGTCTTTACAAGAACGCTTTAAGTCAACACTAGTACTCTATTGATGAGAAAATTGTAGCACAGAGAGGTTAAGTAGCTTGTCTGACATGATACAGCCAGTAGTAAATGGCTAAGTGGAGTTTAAACCTAAGAGGCCTAGTTCTGGAATTGATGTCTCTTACCCTTTGATATGCATGATTTCATTGTATCCTCCATGAGTCTGCAATGTATTCTGTATTACTCCCATAAAACAGATAAAGAAACAAAATATCAGAGAAGACAAAGCAACTTGTCTATAGTCATATGAATATCCGGGCTTTGAACTGAGGTCTGGGCATTCATAAAACCCATAATCTCAAGGGTAGATATCTTACCTTCTTTTTACTCCTTTTACAATCTGGTTCCTCAAATTGTTGAAATTAACAATTTTTTAAGTGAACTTAAACTTTCTTTTAACTATTTACTTTAGCAGTTTCAAACTTAATAGAAAAGTTGCGAGAATAAGATAATTTCCATGCACATTTTACCTAGATTTTATTTTCTTAACGTTATAATTTTTATCCTTACCACTGTCTCCCATATATATGTGTCTTTTTTTCCTTAAACTAGTAGTAAGTTTTGTCCACGTTGTCCCCTCTCCTCTGTGTATTAAAATGTTTAGTTCCTTAAAAGTGAGGACATTGCCTTCACACAAAAGAGTTACACAGAACATAGAGTTATTATTGAAAGTAGCATTGATGTCATAGTAAGTTGCACGCCTTGTTCAGATTTCTCCAGTTGTCCAAATAATGTGCTTTATTGTGAGGAAAGTCTAAGCTAATTTATTTTATTCAATTACCACATCTTTTTGTTCTCCAATATTGGGGAGATTATTAATAGAAAGGACAGTTCTTGGTTTCTTTTTATGTTTCATATTGACATTTTTGAATAGCATGGGCTGTTTTTTAGGATGTTCCTTAATTTAGTTTATTTGATACTTTCTTGTGATTATATACAGTTGACAGACTTTTGATGGGAGCCCCACAAATTTGATGTTCTCTGTGTATCTTATCATGATACATGTTGATTTGTTTTGTTACTGATGATTTCTTGTCTAATGTGTACCCGAGGTATCTACACGACTGTGTTTTTCTTCATAATCAATATATATCTTATGAGATTTTTCAAAATAATGTAAATACCTGTTACTCGTAAATTTATACCCACTAGTTTTTATATCCATTATTCATTTTTATATGTCAGTTATAACTGCCAAATGATTTTCTAATTTCATCATTTCTTCTGTATATTAGTTTTTTTTTCTGTTGAAAAGGCTTTCTTTTTTCTCCCATTCTTAGGTTCATGTATATCATAAGAACTTAGTGGATTCTCATCAACCCTTTGCTGTTATTATTATTATTTTTTTTTTGTGGCACCGGGGATTGAACTCATGACCTTGCGCTTGCCAGGCAGGCACTTAGGCCGCTGAGCTAGATCCCCGGCCCTTACTGTTATTATTTATGTAGTGCTCATACTGTCCCAGGTTTCCCGTGGGAGCCTCTTCACCCTAACTGCTGTGTTCCACTGTGATGTTCTTGAATGTTTCTTTATATCCTGACGTAAGATATTCTAGCTTTATTCTCAATTGTACTTTCCCTGCTCCAGTCCTGTAATCAGCCATTTTCTTGAACTCCAATTTCAGTGTCTGGTTGCAAATCATTGTGTGGTTCTGGCTAACATGTCCTATCAACAGACAGATCTCATATATCTGTTTTTATATCCCATCTATATTTCTTTAAAAACGTGAGTTATTTTAAATCATGAATAACCATGCTGATATTTTGAATCCTTATCCAACATTATAGGTTCATTCTATCATTTTGTATGCATATTTGTCACTCACTTCTCTGACAGTGAGATATCTACTCATTATCTGATACATTTTGTTTTTTCAGTGCTCTAATGAGAAAGTTCAGAATTCCTAATAACCCTTGGCTTAGCATCTTCACTTCAGGTCTAAATACTGTCTCAATATTGCTCAAAATTTATGTGGGTGCTGTCTCCCTCCAGCCACCTTCAAATCTTAAGTTCTGTTTGTATTATTTATTTGAGGTATCATTTAGTCCCTTGGTTGCTGTTCATATTTCATTATGAGTTTTTACTTACATTCTTGTTTTGAATATGTGGAACATTAACATGGTTCTCAAAGTAAAAACTGACAAAAAGATGTACTCAGCTAAGTGGCATGCCTCCCCACTGCAGCCTATTTCTTTTATTCTTTGTACTCCACATGTGCCTGTCTACTCTGACGAACCAGTTGCAGTAGTCTATCTCTTCTGCACTTTTTTTTGTACAAATGATGTATTTCTATTTGCTTTTCTCCTTCTGTTTTATGCATAGCCTAACATACTGTCAAAAACTTTTTACTTTGTCCACCCTTCCACTTAACAATGTATCCTTGAAATCATTCCCTGTCACTGATGGAGATTGTGCATATCATTTTTATGGTTAAACTGAATTTTATAGTATAATTTAATCATTCTTTTATAGATGAATATTTTGATTGTTTTCATTATTTTCCAGATACTGGATTTTTATATTCTTGGAAATGACTGTAAAGTAGGTCCCTGAAGTTCAAGTGCTAGGAGGAAAGGTAAAATGTATTGCCAAATTTCCCTCTATATAGGTTGTGCAAATTTGCATTTTCACCAGCAATTCAAAAGAATGTCTGTTCCCCACAGCCTTTCAATTAGAATATGTTGTCACGCTTTTTAAGTTTTGCCGGTTGATGAGTGAAAAAGAGTGGCATAGTTGTAATTTGCATTTCTTTGAACTGTGAGTGAGGTTGAATTTTTTTCATATTTGAAAATTCTTTTTTTATTTTTGTTGCTTCATGTCTTTTGCTCACTTTTCTGTCAAGTTTTTCAGTCTTTTGTGTCTCTCAGGATTTAGGAAATTTTTTACAGTCTTGAAGGGCTGTTACTATCCGTGTTGGTTACTTTTCTCTCACTGTTGAGACAAAATACCTGGCACCCACAATTAAGGAAGGAAAGGTTTATTTAGCTGACAATTTGTGAAGATTTCAGTCCATATTCAGCTGGCTCCGGTGCAGAGTGGCACATGGCAGAGGGCAACAGTTCATGGTGGCCGAAAGACAGCAAAAGCAACAAGAGCAAAAAGGGACATGAGAGAGAAGTACTCTTTTCTGTTCCTTATGTTGTATGTAGGCCATACCCACCCTAGGATGGGTGTAGCGTTCACACCCATAACCCCAGCATTGGACCATGAATCAATCACAAACTCTAGAAGCCTGCTCCCATGACTGCATGAGGCTTTGGGGGGACATCCAGACACAAACCATATCTATGTGACATATGCTACAAGTAATTTCTCCTAATTTGTCGGTTGTCTTTTGACTTTGTTTTTGAAGCTTGTTTATAGGGATTTTTTGTCTGTTTGTATGTGTGTTTACCATGCAAACTTAAAAGCATGGTAAGATTCATACATCTAGAGTCTAACTTATAATTAAAAAACAATTCCGTTCATCCCAGTGAAAAATACTTTACACATTTTTTTTCTAGTGTGATTATATGACCTTTTTATATTTATGCTCCTGGTACATGCGTTATTTTTAAGTTTTTTTTTTCTTTTGTGTAATATGAAATATAGATCTGATTATATGTTTTTCTGGTAAAGGTTCTCTTCCTGTCTTGTAGAAAGCCACATTCTTTTTTTTTTGGAGGGTTCTTTTTTGAGACAAGGTCTCTCTGTGTAGCTCAGGCTTGCCTTGAGCTCACTTTGTAGCCCAGGCTGCCTCAAACTCACAAGGATCCTCCTGCCTCAGACAGTGCTGAAATTACAGGCGTGTGCCACCACACCTGGTTTAGAAAACTACCTTCTTGATGTGCAGGTGCTCTTCTGTTTCTTGTAAAAATGCTAAACCATTTGAATCATAGCTCTACCTTTATGACCTCATTTAACTTTATCTCCCTAAAAGCCTTACCTCAAATGCCGTTATATCAGGAGTTGGGGCTGCAGTAAATGAATTGGTGCGGTGGGGAGCAAGATACTCAGTTTGTTTGAAGGTTCTAACTGGGGAGCACAGCTATTCATATACCCTTGACCAAGGAAACAGCCCTCCTCTAGGAGGGTGGTCCTCCCCTGTGACCCAGTGTGTAGCTTTGGGGTGGACACACATGGAGCAGTGGGGGAGGAAGGAGACACCTTTCTAGCCAGCCAGATCAGCTGAATCAACCCTGGTGGTCAATGGGGTAACATGTCACACAGCCAGATCATCCTCACATCCAAAAATTCAGTTAGTAACAAGAAGTATCCCTTCATTTCTACTTTCTTGAAGTTTTTTTTCAAGGAAGAGTGTTGTATTTTGCTGGAAGGCTTAGCATCTGTGGAAATAAATATATGGTTTTTCCTCCCTGCATCTGTTGATATGGTGTATTCTATTAATGGATTTTAATACTGAACCCACTTTGCATTTCTGGAATAAATGACACTTGGTTGTGGTAAGCCTGTCTTTAAATTTGCACTGGATTATTTTTTCTAATATTTTACTTAGTGTTTTTACATAAATATTGATAAGTAGTACTAGTTTATAATTTACTTTGTATTGTGTTTATTGCATTTATTGATGTTGCACATATAAATTTTTTAAAAATTGAGGTTTTTCTTCCTTTTGAATCACTAGGAGAATTTACAGGGCATTTGAACAATCTAGTGTTTGAAAGCTTCACTCAGAAAGCATTTGTGGTTTTTGGTAGCATGGTCCCTTAATGACTTTAGTTCTTCTAAGGAAATTGATTTATTTAAGCTTTTTATCTCCAGTGGGTTTAATTTTAATAAAGCATTATATTATCCAGTTAACCTAGATTTACAAATTTATTTGCAGTTATGTCTGTAAAGTAGAATCTTTTTTTCTAATATTTTATTTTACTATTTTCTTTAATAGTTTTCTCCTTGTCATTTTGTTATGTATCTTTTTGTGCTTTCTCCCTTTTTAAAAATTAAATTGATTAGTGGTTTACATATTAACTTTTCCAAAAATTAATTTTGATTTATTATATCTGAGTTCTTTTTTGTTCTCTACATTAATTTTTCTCTTTTCATGATTTTCTTCATTGTGCTCTTTTTGACTTTGTGTACTAGCTTTTAGCTAGGAATTTAATTTTTATTTTTATTTATTAAGCTATCAACCTATGGATTTTACTTTGACTGCATCTATAAAATTAATATTCCAGAGATCAATGTATTGTGTATCAGTTGTAACAGTTTTTAGTAATTTTGTAATTTGAGTTTAGAGATCCTTTTTATCCATTTAACTATTTAATAGGTTTCTTTCCAATTGGAGCTTTCTTTGTAATTTCTATGATTTTTAATTTTATTATGTTATTTTGGTCAGAGATTACTGTAATATTTCTGCTTTATAGAACATACTGATGGCTTTATTACCTAATGTATGATCATTGTGAATATTCCATGTGTACTTTATAAGGTTTATTCATTCACGTCGAGAAGTAAAGTTTAATATAATATGCATCCCAAAGATCTTCTATGTCATTATTTTGTCTAATTGATTTATTTTTATTATGTTTTTTTCCTCTTTCCTTGCTGTATTTCTTGGGGTTTTTGCTTTTATAAAGATTGTTGTTGTGTTGTTGCATAGATATTTATAATTATAATATTTTAAATTGTGACTTCTAGCATTAAACACTTTCTCCTTTATTGCAGTGGTACTTGTTAGTTCATTTTTTTTTTTGTTTTTGGGCATCAACCACTCATGAATATCCCCCTTCTAATTTATTTTCTTTTTCCTGGTATACTTATTTTGGCCATCCTTTATTTTTATTCTTCTGAATCATTTTGTTTTGATTGTGTTTTTTATATATGACATATTTGTAGTCTTGTAAATCAGATAGAAAATTTTTTTAAAGCCTGAGTTAAATTATTTGCATTTGTTTGTAAAACTGACAGATTTTTTGTCATATTATTTCATGTCATTTTGTTATGTATATTATGTTATATTTACTGTGTTACTTACTTTGTTTTCTTTTATTATTTTAAAAATTTATTTTGACATGTATGTACCCCTTTGCATTTGAATGTTTTCTTCTTGTTTCAGCATATTTGTACTGCATTTTGGTCCTTATTTACACTTTTGGTTTCCCATGCTAGAGAAACCATGAAATATTTGAACATGTATGTCTGATTTAGTTCATTTTAAGAGTTTGGTCTCAAGGTGCGTCCATTTACCTAGAAAGATATCAAGTTTATCTTTCTTTATGGCCATTGGATAAAACACACATCTTCTTTATTATTGATCGATTGATGGGCATTTGGGTTGTTTTATGATTTCACTATTACAAACTGTGCTGCGATAAACATGGGTGTGCATATACCTGTGGGTATGATGCCTTTAAATTTTCTGTAAAGACACCAAGAAGGGAAATAGCTGGGTCAAATGAAACCTCTAGTCCTAGTTTTTTGAGGCATCTCCACTTTGATTTCTACAGTGGTTGTACCAGTCTACACTCCTACCAACAGTGAAAAGATTCTTTTTTCCCCACATCCCTCCAGCATTTGTGATTGGTTGATTTTTTGATAATAGCTTTTCTTTCTGGAGTGAGATGGAGTATCAGTGTAGTTTTACTTTGCACCTCTCTAATAACTGGTGATGTGAAACATTTTTTTCATATTTTTTTCCCACACTGTGGGTTGTCTCTGCTGGTGGTTTCTTTTGCTGTGAGAAAGCTTTTTAATATGATAAGATCCCAGTGTTTGATTCTTTGTGATATTTCCTTTAAAATTGGGCTTTCATTCATAAAGTCGGCCTACACTTACATCTTCTATTTTATCTTGCAGCAGATTGTGTTCTGTTTTAATATTTAAATCTTTGATGCATTTCAATATTGGTTTAGTGCATGGTGAGAGATATAGGTCTAGGTTTAATCTTAAGTACGTGGCAAGCCAGTTTTCCCAGCACCATTCATTAAAGAAGCTATCTCTCTTCCAGTAAAGTTATTTGGCCCTTGTATCAAAGATAAGGTGGCTGAGTGTGTTTGGAGTTGTTTCTGAATCTTCTAATCTGTTCCATCGATCCTCAGGTCTTATTTGCCAGTAGCATGTTTTACTAAGTAGTTCTGTAGTATCTTTTCAAATCAATGATTGTTATTTCCTCTTCTTTGCCACTGTTACTCAGAATTGCTCTTGCTATTCTAGCTGTCTTTTGATTCTAAATGAATTTGAGAATTCTCCAATTCTGTGAGGTATGTTATAGGTATTTTGATCAGGATTGTAATAAATCTGTATAAAAATTGTAGAGTGTGGCCATCGTCACTATGTTTGTTCTTCCTACCCAAGAGCAAGGGATATCTTTCCATTGAATTGTTATTTCCTGGCTCCTTGTTATTTTTAATAGAGCTTTCCTTTTGTGATTGCTAGCTGCAATCCTGTCTTCAAGATCTGAAAGTCTGTCTTTAGTTTCCTTCAAGTGGTTTTGCCAGTTTTCAATGGAGATTTTAATTTCCTGGATATCTCTTTGAATCTGTTTCATGCATTCCAGTTCTTTCCTATATTGTTCATTCAAGGTTTCCATCATTTTCCTATGCTCTTTTTGTTAATCTGTGTCTTCTTTAGATATATTCAGCAATTCTTTCATTATGGCTGTCATTTCCTCTGTTACTTGAGATATTATTTCTGATCTGATTGCTTTTACAGCCTCATGAAGTTGTTTCTTGAGTTCAGTTATCATTTCAGAAATTTCAGGTGTGCAACTTCCAATTTCTTCTATGTCTCCTGGACTTGTTCTGTGTGGGCTGGAGGTCTGAGATTGCCTTTTGCTCCTTCATCTTGACATTTTCCTGGGATCCTCTGGACGAGCTGGTTGTGGGGTCTCAGGTGCATCCTGCATTGGCTGCCTGTCTGTGGTGTAGGGAATGGATCAGGCACCTGGGTTTCCCCTGGGGAGGTGGTGGAATGTGGGGCGGGCTGCTGTAGACCCGTGTGGCTATACCAAGGCTTCCATGATGGCTGCAGCTATGTGAGTACAGGATAGCTGCTTCTCCTGGCCTATGCGACTACACTGGGATTCCCCCAATAGCAGTAGACATACGTGGGGTATGTCTCCCTGTTTCTCCCAGCCCATGCTGGCCGCCTGCAAGAAGCAAGCATCCCTCATGGCAGCTGGCAGGTGTGGGGTGTGTCTGGCTGTTTCTCCTGGCCCTTGCTGTGGGAAGTGAGTGTCCCTGATTTAAGTAAATCCTTGATTAACATGTTTTATGCATTTTAAAAAATACTTTTTCATTATTGTCTTGCTTTATGTTTTTTGTGACGTCTGATACCTGTTGAATTTTCTTGTGCTTATTTGATGTTTGTATGAATATTATGAGAGTATTTTTTTAAAGTCTAATAGTTTTATAAGGATATCTGTTGAAGAGCATTGCAGATTGGTTTTACTGGTATTGATTGGGTCTTTCAATATATGAATTCAGGTCTTCCTTTATTTCTAGAAAAATTTCTTCAATTCCTGTTTTAATAGTTCCCATTTATTTTAAATTATGAGTAAATTTTAAAAATTTTATTACAGTAAAAGACACATTGCCATTAATCTCTTTCAAAATATTCATCTTTGCTCTGGACATAATTAACTCATCCTTTTTTTTTTTTTGGCCGCACCAGGGATTGAACTCACAACCTCGCACTTGTCAGGCAGGCGCTTAGGCCACTGAGCTAAATGCCCAGCCCTTAATTCATCGTTTTTACTACTTTGTGAAGCAGTTCAGGAAGTGAGTGTCTTCAGTTACACTGTGGAGTCTGCCTCCTTGTTTTGAATCAATTCAAAATGTTTACCTTTCATGATCATTTTGAATTTGGGAAAGAGCCAGAGGTTGCATCGTCCCAATCTAGCGAATAAAGTAGATGTAGACACGTTTTTATGAGTCTTATCTTTACATTAGATAGCATGTCGCAGCAGGGTTCATTGTATTTTTGATCCCACTTCCTAAAGACCCTTGAAAGGGACCTCCGTAACTGTTCAGAAAGTGGCAAGAACGATGGAATAATTGTGTGTAAAGTGAGGGAGAGTATTTTCAGTGAGGCTAAGGGGAGTGTCTTTTACTGTAATACATTTTTAAAATTTAAACATTTCACTGTATATTGTAGTCATACTTTATATTTATACATTGTAGACAGTAAATCAGACTAGTTAACGAATGCATTAATTCATGGGTTTTTTTGTATTGAGAATTCTTAAAATTTCTTAGCAGTTTGCAAATGTACAATACGTTGCTGTTAACTCTAGTCACATACTGAACAGTGAATTTTTTACACTTATCCCTCACGTAGAGCTGCAATTTTTGTGTCCTTTGGTCCACATTTTCTTAGTTGACCTTCCCCACTCCAACCCTTGGTAACCATTCAACAGTATACTTCTGCTGTCTGAGACTTTTTGATTTCCCATGTAAATGAGAATACTGTATTTATCTTTCTGTTCCTGGCTTATTTATCTGTTCTCCAGTTTCATCTGTAGTTAGCACCAGCAGTTTTTTTCTTTTTAAAAGTATGCACAGTATTTTATTGTGTACATGTACCAGATTTTCTTTATCCATCATTCTTTGCTATACACATAGGTTGATTCCATACCTTGGGTGTTATGATAATGCTGCAGTGATCTTGGAAGTGCTGATATGTTTTCAACACACTGATTTCATTTACTTTCGATATATATCTAGCACCACCATATTACTAGATGGTATGTTATTTCTAGTTTTACTTTTTGGGAACCTTTACACTGTTTTCCATGATGGTTGTACTAATTTACGTTGCCAACAACAGTGTACCGTGATTTCCAATGCTCTACATCCTTACCAACACTAGTTATCTTGTGTTTTTGATAATTGCTGTTCTAATAGATGAAGCAATGTCTGATTGTGGTTTTATTTTGGATTTCCCTGATGGTAAATAATATTAATCACTTTTTCATGTACCTATAGGCAGTTTATATGTTCTTTTGAGAAATGTTCATGTAGATTCTTTGTCCACCTTTTAATTTTGCTTTCTTGCTCTTAGTGTGAGGAAATTCCTTGTATTTTTTGGATATTAGCTCCTACCTATAGGTGGTTTGCAAGTTTTCTGTCTCTGTAGGCTGTCTCTTAAATCTCTTTATTTTCTTGCTGTGCAGATGCCTTTTTTAGTTTGATACAATCCTATTTGTTCATTTTGTGTATTTTTTGGTTTTAATATTTTTGTCCATTTGTGTATCTTTTTTAGACACTTTAGTTATATGTAAATTGTATCTTCTTTTTTATCTTTCATCTTTTTTCTTTTAACATTCTTTTTGTGTTTTCATTAGAATCTATTCCTTGTGTACTTTAGGATATAGTCTTCATTATTCCTTTTTTATATAATTTTGTCCTTTTCTTACA
This sequence comes from Cuniculus paca, assembly GCA_004365215.1. Taxonomy (NCBI): domain Eukaryota; kingdom Metazoa; phylum Chordata; class Mammalia; order Rodentia; family Cuniculidae; genus Cuniculus; species Cuniculus paca. The sequence continues at coordinate 24,700 of RJWT010002376.1, read as the reverse complement.
TTTCTTTACTAAGATCAGCCAGTTTGCATTTCTTCCTGCGTTTCTGTCCATTAGTGTTCTTAATTTTTGAATTTTTGTTTCAGTGTATTTAATTACATTTTAAATGTTTATTTAGTTGAGGATACTTAATTATGTTTAGGCTGTTGAATCACATTTTTCTTCTGCCTTGCCATTGGGAGGTTATTTTTGTAAATAAAATTTAAGATTCTAAGTTTTTGTTTTCCATTTTTAAAGTAGGTTAAGACCATATCTCTGCTTTCATATGATCAGGACTTTCTGTTTGTAGTTTATGATAATTTACTCTGTCAGTGTTTGTTTGTTTGTGTTTTGCTTTTTTTTTAGAAGTGGCAGTAATTGAGGAGGGGTTGTTTATTCTTTTTTCCTGTTAGGAAAGGGCAGCATTTCAGGATCCTAGATTTACTACCTTCGTACTTTATTCTCCCTTGACTTTGTAGTTTCCAAAGCTTGTCTCTGTTGATTTAAACCTACTTCTCCTTCTGAGTAGGTTCCACAATTGTCCTAATGAGAATCTTGCATTCATAAATCTCTTTTTTTATAGTCAGCGTTCTCATTTGTAGGTGGATTTTCTTTTCTTTTTTCCAGTTATTTTCTGATTGCACGGGATATCTTGATAATCTTCATCTCCCCTACAGTAAGCCTTTCTTCAACCTTTTACCCTGTGATTCTTAGACCCCAAGAAATACATGAATATGCTTATGAACTCAGTGAAAATGAAGTAATTTTTGTTCTATTTCTTTTCATTATCTTTGTGAAAATAATTATGTCAAATTAAAGTGTTATATAATTTTGTTTGTTTGTTTTGTTTAAGACGGGGTCTTGTGTAGTTCAGACTTGTCTTGAACTTATTATATAGCCCAGGCTGGACTTGAACTTATACTGATCCTCTTTTAAGCAAATAGCATTGCTATGCTATCATCATTAGCATTTTACATTTTCAGTAATTTCCCACAAATCAGGATTAAAGAAATATTATCTAACCTTAATGATAATAAGTAGCTTACATTATGAGTGTCAGAGTTGCATGTGAGTAAAGGCCACATAGGCTGTGAAATATGGTCAGGCTGGCTGAGGTACCTCATGTTTGTTCACATTGAAAATATATTGATTACTGTGTGTGCTTGTTACGAGAACACTTGATGAGAACTTGAACTTGCTTTGAAATTTGTCCCTAATACAGAAGTCTCCTATAAGACTGCAGCATTACAAAGTTCAGAATCCATGCATAACTCAAGAGGTGTTGGTGAACCATTGTGCTCTGGAGTAATGAGACTAGATTGTGACCTAGAATAGGGAAGAAATTTTGAACCTTTGTCTATAAATAAAACTTCAAAATGTTTTCTCTGATATTTTGGGGCAGATCACTGATGAGCTGAGAACTGTCCCATTTCTTAGCAGTATTTAACTGAGTGGACCTTACTCTACTCTTTGATGCTGACCCCATTCACAAATATCTATTTTTGTGAGCCTTTCTAGGAAGTAGTCAATGTCTTTGGTATCTCCTGAAAACTCATTCTTCAGTAAAGCTTTGAAAAAAATGTCTTGGTGTGCTATGTGTGTTTTACCTGTGACATTTGGCAACAAATCTAGTTTTTCTGTTTGCTGAAGTCATTGCATTATGACTCATTATTTTTAAATTAGCATACTTGGCATGAGAAACTGCTGACTATTCTGAAAGAAGCTATCAGTATAATTAAGAGGCAGGATTGTGAATTACTACTTTTACAGAGATTTTATTAAGAAATAGAAACAATGTTCTGTTCTCTAGAAATTTGCCAGTTTTCCACAGAATAACTCTTAAAACTCTCTTTAAAGTAGAAGTTTTATAGGGGACAAGAAAAGTTAAGGATATAATAGTTATTGTAGTTCACTTGGATACCAATCTTGAAGAATCACTGCTAAGGAAATACAAAGACAGAAGTTATGTTAGGAAGATGTTTTTCTTAACATTATTCAGTATACAGTAAAATTGGAAGCAGTCTAAATTTCCCATAGTAAGGAAATGTTTAAGTTAAGGTGTGTTCACCTATAATATCTGTGGGCTCCCAGTAGTTACCTTCTGTGAATGTTTTGCTGTTTGTCTTTTGATGAATATAAGTGCACATTTCTCTACCAAGAAGAATAATTTGGGGATCATTAGTTGCATATGTGCCACTTTAGTAGACACTGCAGTGTGCTTTTATGATTGTACCAGTTTATACCCACCACCAATGCATAGAGGTTCCAACTGCCATTCTTTTATTTTATTGATTTTAACTTCTCTAGTGTGTATGTACTGATACTGTAGTTTGCCTTGCATTTTCCTGATGGTTAATAGTGTTCTTTTTTCATATGTTTATTAAATATTTTAATATCTTTGTGCAAAGTTTCAGTTTTCATGCAGTTTTTTCTATTGGGAGAGTTTTTTTCTTTTTTAATTTGATTGAAAGATACAGAGAGTCAGCATCTTGCAGTGTGCTGATCAAGCTAACTTTGAACTCCTGGTCCAAGCGATCCTTTTGCCTCAGTTTCCTCAATAGTTGAGACCTTAGGCATGTGCCATGATACCCATCTCTCCATTGGGTAATCTTTTTGTTACTCATTTACACTTGTTCTGTGTATATTCTAGTTGAATTCCTTTAATATATACATATAGATAGATACACAACTAATATATATCTTCATCTTTCCTGTAGGTTGCCATTTTACTGCCTTGGTCTGTTTTGATAGACATTATTTTAATATGCTTAACTTTCATTATTTTCTTTTATAGTTAACACTTTCTGTATTCTGCTTAACAAATTTTGCCCATTCCTAGGTCATGAAGATGTCCTCAAAGATTTCCTTTTAAAGCCTTATTATGTTCCTTTCTGCAGATATTATCCTCAGTCCTTCCAGAACTAACATTGTGTATAACATGTGACTTATAGTCAAAGTGTCAAGGTACATGTGGTTCTTTTTCATTTTAAGATGTGCGAAAACCATAGTGTTACTTGGTGTGTGCATGTGAGTGTGCGTGTGTGTGTGTGTACTAGGAACTGAGAGAAAACACAATGCTTTTAAAGAGTCTACCTGATTAGATGAGGACTACTTATAAAAAGTCTCCCTTTTGATATATAGGTAACAAACAAATATTTAAAAATAAAAAGACGGAGCATTCTGGTTTAAAACCTTAGAAGCATAAGAAGATCAGATACTAGAGGAAAATTTTAAAAATACACATGAAAGTTTAGCTTCACTAATTAAACATGAAAATAACAAGTTAGCAGTTTCTTTTATATCTGGTATTGTTAGAGGATAGGGAACAAATAGGTACAGCCTTTCGGAAAATCATTTACTAGCTGTATATATTGCATCAATTGACTAATGAACTGATAAATGAATAGTATTCTGTATATACACATGTATACATTTATATTCTTTTAACAATTATTGTAAAAATAGGAGATAAACACTATTTCTCTGTTCATTTATGAGATGGAAAGAGCTGAGGCATAGAGAGGTGCTGTCCAAAGTGTTATTGGTGACTATCTCCATATAATAGAATTATATAAGGATGATTATTTTCTCTTTATATTCTTCTGATTTTCTGTAAAGTTTATAGATTTTCATTTTATTTATTTATTTATTTTTTATTTTGCGGCACCAGGGATTGGACTCATGACCTCGCACTTGCCAGGCAGGCACTTAGGCCACTGGGCTAGATCCCTGGCCCTTGTCTTTTTAAGACAGAGTTTCACTATGCCGTTCAGGCTGGTCTTGAGCTCACTTTGTAACCCAGGCTGGTCTCAAACTCACAAAGATCCTCCTGTCTCAGCCTCCCGAGTGCTGGGATTACAGGCGTGAGCCACCACGCCTGGCTTATAGATTTTTAATACATTTTAAACAGGGCAAAATAGTAAGAAGGCTGCCTTAAAATAAAGACTCGCCATATATTTATGGTAGTCATTTAAAGTAGTGTAGCTTTCTGAAAGCAAGAGATCTGTGTGCAATGAAGATTGCAGAGAATCTGGCCTCAAGTCCATTACATCTTTATCTAATGTATGGGAAAACTGGAAACCTGCATTTCCATGGTGAAAGAAATAGGTGCTTAAACTACGTTTTAGCACTTGAATGGGTTATTTTAGAACATTTGGTTCTAGCCCCTACCATGTTTTCCTGGACCCTGAAGTCCATCTTGTTTGGTGCTTTCATTCTTAGCCAATTGATTCTCTCAGCTTTCTGATTCACTTGCTCTTTGGGCCTCTTTTGTACCCAAACCTCCTCCTAAAGGCTCCACACTGATGACCTACTTAAATCTTGCATCTATTCCCATTGAGAGTTATAGCCTTTTCTTCCCCCAGAAGTCGAGACGCTTTTTCTCTCAGCAGACTGTGGATAGGTCATCTCAATTCTCACAGCTTACTCTTTACAAAAGATTGTGTTGTTTGCTTGGAACCCAAGGGTGCTGGCTTGGTTGAACCTCTTGACTGCTCTGAATATGGTTCTGTGAGCACTCATATACAGCTCACTCTTTGTATTTGCAATTCTATGTCTGCCAGTTCAAACAATGAATAGAAAGTACTGAGAAAAAAAAGAGCTGACCATCCCTAAACAACATAACAACTATCTACATGGTACTTACACTGTACTAAGTCTTATAAGATGATAGAAAGTATACAGGAGGATGATTTGCCATAAGTTATATTCTAGTACCACACTATTTTGTATAAAAGGCTCGACTTTGGTATCTGTGGTGGGGGATGGTCCTGGACCTAGTCCCCCCTGGATAACCAAGGACTGTGTTAGTTTTTGTGTGGGCTTATGTTTGCATTTTTCTTGGATATATGTCTAGGAGTGGGATTTCTGAGTCACATGAAACTGTGTTTAACCTTTTGAAAAACTGTCACTGTTTTCCAAAGTGGCTGTAGATCCTCTGAATCCTACATCTTTGTCAATACTTGTTACTATTGTTTTAATTTTAGAAATCTTGGTGGTTGAGAAGTGGTAGTATTTTATTGTAGATTATTACATTTCCCTCCTGACTAATGATTTTTTAAACCTTTTTTTCCTGGAGCATTGATTCCACTTCTAAAACAGTCTTTATGGTGATTGGGATGCATGATTTACTTGTGTATTTGTAATTTTCAGTGTGTACCCATATACTGTCTTTTAAAGTCCTCTCTGTTTCATCATGAGAAATCTCCAGGGATTTTAGCTTGCTCTGTGAACCACCAGAGCCTGCAGCTGTTAGCAATTACATGCTTTATGTTGATTTAGAAATAACTTTGAAGGGCCAACCTGTGGGTCTGGAGTTAAAGAATCAACTAGTTTGCCAGATTAGAAATGAGTTTTTTTCTTCCTTCCTCAAAATATTTTGCCAAGTGCTTACATTACCTGTGAATGGTGAAATCAGCAGTTGAAGGCGGAGCCAAGTGAGACGAAGTCATCTCAGCTGCAAGTAAGCAGTGAGGCAGGTTATTTCTTGGTATGGGTTAGACTTGAAAACATCTAGAAAGTTAGCAATTTTGTTTTCGTACTTTTGTTTTAAAATTAGTATTATCCATGCTTAGCACAGCCCTTTGAGTTTCATATAACAAAAGTGGTTTAAAACAGTGTTTTGTTTCTGCTACAGACTGAATTCATACTTCACATGACAAGATAATTGCAAACAAATGAGATGAGACCACAGTGTCAATACCAGATAGTTTCATGATTTTTTCCCCCAATGAAAGGGTTAAGGGCTGGGGATTTAGCTCAGTGCCCTAAGCATCTGTCTCCCAGTGAAAGGATTAAAAAAATCCCTGAGTTTTTAAGATGTCATTTTGCTTCAAAATGTATTTTTGTCAAAAGCTATTCCCTCATTTTTTTAAAGTACTTTTAAATTAAATACAATAGTTTGGAATTCTCTAGTATTGATATACATGCATTTGTTATAAAGACACTTTTATATGGTGTGGTAAATATTTTTAAAATATGATCTTTTTCATTTGTACCTAAAAGTGTTTGAAAAATGAGTGCCTGTAGTGAATACCTTATCCAGCTTTCAGATTGAGCTTTTGTTTTTCATTTCAGTATATGGTCATCCATTCATTATTGATTGTCCTTTTGGATTAGTTTTTGTTTGTTGTTTCTTTGTTTAAAAATGTACCCTGAAAGTTTTGTGTGGTGATCAAAGAGTCACACTACCACTTTTAAATTTTTAAATGAGATTCTAGGTGCAGTTCTCCTCTAGACATGCTGTATGTTTTCTGTGCCCTTTGTAAGTGGAGAAATTTTGCTTGAGGACCTTTTCTTTGTAAGATGTATCAGGCCAATGTGAGTTCCCTATAGATAAAAATACATAGCTTCCAAACCTGAGGAAAAAAATGTCTAAAACCCAATATGTAGAATAGAATGTCATTTTTGCCTCTGTTATTCCATTGATAGGTAAACCTGAAATTATTCTCTGATAGAGCAAACAAATTTTTCTGCTTTTCCTAAAATTTCTGGTAAAATTACCACTTAGTCATAAGGTTGATTATTTAATAGTTGAGAATAATAGTGCTTTAGAGAATTAGATCTTGAAAGAAAACCTGATGAAATTCTATGAAGTGCTGAACATTTCAGAATTTGAATTTTGTCTTAACTGTCTAGCCTCAGTTCTTGCTTTCTAAAAAAGTTGGCTGGTTTTAGATAAATTTGTATAAAATTTAAAATGCAGAGTTTACTTAAAGTTAACAATAGGTGGGGAAAAGTCTTCACTTTTAGGAAATAATGCATTTTTAAACTTCTGGCTAAATTTCAGAATTTCATCTGTATGTACGCTTGGAAATGTTGGTTCAAACATAGTTTTATAGAGTGGACTGGAAAGAATAGGGTCAATTTCTGCAAATGATTTTCTCAAAAGAAAATGGCATAGATTTAACAATAGTGCAGTTGAGTAGAATTGTGAGATGTTTAGGTGATTTATGCCAAAAGACAAACCAAAATATTTACTAGTTTAGTTAAGGGATGAAACTATAGACAGGATAGGATGTTGAAGGAAGAAGAGGATTGTTGCTGCTGTAGAAAGGAAAACCAGCTGGATCACTGTCAATTTTGAAGTACTCCTTGAGTGTCACTGACCTCTGCTTAGAAGAGGAGAGGAGGGAAGGCCATGCCATTTAGATGCTTGTTACAGCCTCTGGGAAGTATCGTAAACTCCACTGCTGGTGAGGGATGGGAAGAGCAAGAGAGAACTACTCGCTTGTGCTGTTAAAACAAAAACGCTACAGATTAGGTGGCTTACACAACAAACATTTATTTCTCATAACCATATCTTCTGGAGACTGAGATCAAGGCGCTCTTCTTGGTTTATATCTGATGATTGTGTCCTTGTGTTCTCCCCTGAGTCACAGTAGAGAAGAAGCAGCTCCGTGATTCTGTTCTTAAGAGGACACATTCTCATCGTGGAAGCTCTGCCCTCATGACCCAATTCTTCCCAAAAGGTCAAAACTCAAAATACTGCCAGATTGGAGTTTGCAATATAAGAATTAGGAAAGGACATACTCATTCCCCAGTACATAAATTTTTACTGACTAGGCAATGTAGTTATCTGTATGATTTTCAGGTTTTTCAACTGCCAAATGAGTTATTTGCAATAGACCTTTAAAGACCTTTAAAGGTCTTTCAGTTATGACAGTATCTAGTTTTGTGACCTATTTTATCTTGCAGAAAACAGTGATAGTGAGTGCATTAATACATGATGAATCCTCACAATAAATATTGTTTCAGTGTCTATTTCTTATATAAACTTTGTTGAAATATAATTTACATATCATAGTATTCACACATTTTTAATATATATAGTTTGATGAGTTTGAATAAATATGTACAGCTATGCAAACATCATAAAATCCAGTAATAGAAGTTTTATGCTATATCAAAAAATTCCATCATGCAAGGTTCCTTTGTGCCTGTTTGGAATAATTCTGTTCTTTATCTGGAGACCTCAGACTGAGATGTCTCTTCCTTATCTGTTCCCCTGAGCAGCTGATCTGCCCCACTGATCTGTTCCCATCTCTTCCTTTATTGGCCTTTTCTGTAAGTATCATGTCAGTGGCTTCTTTGACTTAGCATGGTGTTTTTCCGGTTCATCCATGTAGTTGCATCAGTCTTTCTTTGTATTGCTGTGTGTGGGTCCTTTGTATGGGTGTACACTACCACATTTATCCATTAGGTATTAAGTAAATCAGGTTGTTTCAGTTTGAATCAGATATGAATAATACTACTGTGACCATTTGCACTGTTATTCTGTGGAGATGTTTCTTTTCCTCTTGGGTAAATAACTAGAAATGAATTTTTGGACTATATATGTTTATCCTTTTTAGAAATGGGCAAACTTTAAATATTTATAAATTTTATTAGTATATGTTTATGATTCATAATGAGTATATTCATCATGGGTACTGGTATACATACATATCAAATCTTGATCCGTTTTACTTGTCCTTCCTCTCCCCTGCCTCCCCTATCTTCCAGCTCCAGATCCCCTTTCTATCTCCATAAAACCTATCCATTTTATAGTCCTACTACAGTATTACTGTATACATAAAAAAGTATTGTGTATAAAAGTTCTGATTTCTCCATATCCTCATCTGTGCTTGATTTATTATCAGTCTTGTTAACTATACCCATTTTATGAGTCTATTTTGGTATCTCAGTGTAGTGTTAATATTCTTTTCCCTGATAAATATGATATCCCAGAGAATTTTTGGAATTTTTTAGTCAGAATTTATTAGACGAATTTCCAGCCACATAAGGAAATTCATTTTATAGTTTATCTGTGGATCTCTTGCTTATTTTTTCTTTTGCTTTTTATCTTGGTGTAGTTAGATCTTTACTGAGACTGTTACTTTTTACATGCCTGTTAGACATTGAAAGATAGTAGAAGTTAGGCAGGCAGTGGCTGTGTGCATTTGAAGTTCAAGGAAGGGGCTGTGTGGATGGAAGTTTGAGTTGTTAGATCATAGTTAAAGCTACAAGGATAAATGTGATCACCAAACAGGATTTAACAGAAATCTGACAATTTTTAGAGGAAAAGTTGAGTAAGTTGAAAAAAGTTTGAGAAATGCCCTGAGGCCAGAAATCAGGAACTTTTGAGAGAAGAATGTTAAGCATGTTGTGGTTACCTGCCAGCATGAAATGCTTTGATTTTTTTTTTTAAATTTTCATTATTGTTTTAAAGAATATATATGTCTTGCTGGAAACTGAATTTTCTTAAGATCAGTGGTAGCTGTACTTTTTTCTTTTGAATTATTTGCAGAATTATTGACAAGTTTTTTTTCTCTAGAGTAATGTAGTTTTTAATTATTAAACATCCTACTCATTTTTTACTAATGTAATTCCCAATTCATTCTATTATTCTAATCTGCTATATACATTGTAAATATTATTGACTTGTGAGAGTCATATCAAACATGTGCCTTTTTTTCATTTCTAGGTAAATACTGTGGTCTGGGGTTACAAGTGAACCATTCAATTGAATCAAAAAACAATGAAATTACAGTGCTGTTCATGAGTGGAATCCATAATTCTGGACGAGGATTTTTGGCTGCATACTCTGTTATAAATAAACAAGGTAATTTCATCTTATGCAATGACTTCTACATTTTGCAGTTTTTGACCAAAATGAAATGTTTCTTCATATACCTGTTATCTGAAATTAGAATAGAGCTGAAGAACAGAACAGTTAATAAGGCATATACAAATCTAACAATTACATCAGTTTCAGAGTTCAAAAAGTAAGTGTATTAACTTTTATATAAAGCCCATATGCATCTTCTTAGTAGGAGAAATACTTATTTACACTTTTATAAGATTGGAACACAAGCTATAAAAAATGTTGAAAACCTGTGAATTATTAAGAGGTAGAATACAATTTAAGGTTTATTATCCACAGTTTACCATTTTCATAATCTGTATTAAAGACCATATTGCCATGTTTTTCAAAGAATAGGCCAGAACATCACTGGGGCATCTTGATAACTGCTGAGGTGATACAAAATAAACAGGAGGCATTTTAGAATTGTTAATGTTTAGAATCTAAGGGTGGGGGGAGGGATTAAAAGCAAAGCTAGTAAGTAGACTACATTGTAAAATTTACCTGAATCTGTAAGATAAAATGCAAGAAACCTCTTGTATTTTGGTTGCTGTGACTGAAATTCATTCCCCTCTACTACTGTGATGAGAAAGTGTTGCTAGTGCAAGAATATATAAAAGCGGTTATTTAAATTAGGAATCAATGATTACTTTTATGTTCAACAATAAATTAAGTTGACCATTTAAAATTCGAAACTAGCATTTAGTACATATTGTATAAATGAGAACATTATCAAGACTCTTGTGTATGAGGATGTTGAACACTGGGATGAACTGAGGAGAAAGTAAGCTGTTCTTTTCAGTGGTGCTAGGTTTGAAAAAACACTGTGTGCCTCATGAAAACATTGAGAACATGATGCCTCAAGGAGAGGGCTTTTTTACAGGGTGAGCACTCTGCTTTCTTTTAGTTTGTACACTGTTGAACAAAGTTTGAAGGCCACTAACATCTTTCAGAGAAAATGAGAAAGCCAGGTGTGGTGGCATACACCTATCATCCCAGCACCCCAGAGGCTGAGGCAGGAGGATCAGTGCAGGTTTAAAGGCAGCATAAAGAATGATGTTTAAGGCTTACTGAACTATATAGCAAGACCCTATCTCACAAAACAAAAACAAACATACAAAAAACCAAAGAGAGAGAGAGAAGATAAAAAAAATTCGTTTGGATGGAATAATGGAAAGAATAATTGTTTTTGACAGAACTGGGAAAATAAGGCATTGTAATATTGTGAGAAGGGCACTAGATAGACTGGAGTTAAAACCTGACTCTGCTTGCTAGTCTGATGACTTCCTGCAAATCATTTCACCTCCATGGGTGACATCTATAAATGGATTAATTGTGGGGACTAAATGCTGTAGTATCTGTAGGCATACTAGGTATATAGTGGTACTTACCCCCTCATCCACCACTGCAAACACTTACAGAGACCCTGCTCTGTAAATATCATTAAAAGGGTAATATAGAGAACACATAGTGACATGATAATAGATTACCATTATTTCAGTTTTACTCTTTGAAAACCTTGAATTGATAGAGGAAAGGATGAAAAATAACCTGTTTTACTTCTTTACTCTCCTTAAGTTTCTGGGTCTTAATATCAAGTTAAATGTTTAGTATGATTAATATTTTCCCCATTTTCTCCTCGTTAACTATCAAGTTAAAGACTTCTGAAAAGTATCCTCTCTTATTTTTTTTTTTAAGAAAAGTTTCCTACATTAGATGTTTAAATTATGGAGCTTTTTGACTCACAGAAACCTGAATGTCCTGCATCAAACTTACTTAAAGTATTGACAGTGATCTCAGAGAACAGAATCAGTATGCTGTAGACGTGTAAATCTCTACCAGATTTCAAATAGTTCTATTGCTATTTCAGATGATTCTTAGCTTCCAAAGTTTTTGAAATATCTACTTTAATTAAAAGGAACATCTGGAGAGGATAAGATTTTCCAAAGCGATAATCATCTTGTGAATCTTCATTTCACAGCTGTGTCCTGAAGTCTTATTTATTTATTTGCATGACTTGGCCTGTCAATCAAGCATTTATTTCATTTGAACAGAGGTGAACTGACTATATTCAAGAGAACATTGGTTGAATTGTGTATTACTTTTTGTGTGACCTTTCACTTACTATTCTTTATAATGATTTGTGCATTTGAAGAATGGTTGGCTTTGGTTGAAATCCTCACTTTGTTTCCATCCAGGAAATTTATCTGCCACATAAACTCAGTGATATTTTCAAGGAGCATCACTGCATGTCCCTAGCTTAGCATCTGGTTGAAGATTTAGAGTATTTGGGGATAAAAGTATAAAATGGTCTTGCTTCAACAGCTACTTCATTTGTTACACACTCCCACAAAGACTTGTTATTGTTTTATGTGCTGTTGCTAGAGTGGTGATTTCACCCAAGATACACTGATATTCATTATATTATACAGGAGCTCATTGCAAAATTATATTCCCTTTGAAGCCTTATTTCCTGCTCTACTCTTGGTTTTAGGGAAACAGCAATAATTAAGACAGACACAGCAAAGCCTTCATGGAGCTAATAGTATAGGGTTGGAAAAAGACTTGTAAATAAGCAGCTCCTTATTTGTAGTTAAAATAGGAGGCCAGAAAGCTGCAGGGAGAGCAAGACTGATGAGGAGCAGCACTTTCCTGAGTAAGTCACTTTTAACCTCAGACCTGAAGGATTAATTGGAGATTCGAGAGTAGAGAAGGACACATGAATGTAATAGGGAAGAAAACAATAGATGTGGAGACCTGGAGATGGAAAGATCTTTGGGAAAATTGAAAAAAAGCCATTGTTACTGGAGTAGAGTGGAGTGGAGTGGAGTGCATAGGGAAATGAGTAGGTCAAAGAGAAGTAAGAACGAATGTAGGAAGGCCATGTAAGTCACTATTAGCAGAGACCAGATGATCAAATTAAGAGGTCTTCTGACATATATAGCAGAATTATGCCAGTTTCTAAAGACATTACAGTTAGTCATATCTGCAAGGAAGGATTCATCCTGCTGTGGTTTAAGTTGTAGTAAGAGGCTTTGGACATAAGGATGGGCTCAGAAATACTTTAATGCCCAGGTCCTATGTTGGGCACTGTACCTACTGTTTTCCTAGTGACCTGTTTCAGTTGTTTCTAGTTTCTATAAAACTTTGGACCCCCCCCATGTTATTTTATTTATTTTTGAGCAATAGTTTCCAGCATTTTTATTTACCAGTTTTGGAAAGAATTACAGCTATCAGTGAAAGGCAAAATTTCCATTTTCCCATTGTGGTGCAGGCAAGGAGACATAAATATGAAGCAATACTTACAACAGTTATGAGAGAATTAGTATTTCTACTTTAACTTGAACTAGACTTTCAATTCCAACTAGACTTTCTGAGAAATTGAAGGTGCGTGTGGACCTTTGAGGTATCCTGGACATTCTTAATACCAACTATTGTTTTAAGACATTCTACAGCAAGAAACTCCTGTCACTTCGGTCTTACTGAGAGTGGTAGAGCTGACAGCTCAGAATCTGGGCTTGGTAACTCAGGTTTTATTATCTAGTTCAGTAACAAATATTTCTGACTTTTTCATTCTAAAAAGAAAACTTAAAAATAGCATTTAAGATTGGTCTTAAAGAATTAAATGAGTATTATAGATGTGTGGTCTAAGTTTCTGTTTCATCATCTCTTCAATGGGCAGTTTCTAGGAAAAGCTCAGCATTTCTAGGATTCCGGTCATTTTTTTAAAGTCATTTTAGTTATAGAATGATGAACTGAGTAGACAGATTACATTTGTATTGAAAGTAGCAAGTCCTTCAAAGTGGAACTGGTGTGTGCCTTAATTGATATGTTGGGGTTGTGTGTGTTTTATAGGCAGCATTGGAAAGTGGTAATTCTGGTACTGTTTTTATAGAACATGAAATCATCACTTAAAAGGCAATGCTAAACTTCATTTCTTCAGATCTCACTGAAGCAGAATTTTGTAGTGGTTAGTCTAATGTTTGTCTATTTTTGTGGGGAAAAATAGAAAATAGTTTAAAATTTCCTGTGAAACAAAATGACCCAGTGTAGATATTAATGTTCTTCATAAACTCTTGTACATTTCTTTTGCTCTGTAGAATCTGGTAAAAGTGTGCCTAAGACTTATGAATAGCCGAATCTGGAAAATATTATTTGACAGGGTTATTGTTACTGTATGATAGATTATTTTTAGAATTAAAACCAATGATACAAAATTTTCCGATTGCTACATTTTTCACCATTTTGTTTGCAAATATTTTCCATTTCTTCCATCAGAGTACATAAACTTCCAAGTTAGACAGGGTAGAATAGAGAACTCCTTTCTAATAGTGTTCAAATTTCTGTAGCTTGTTTTTCTGTAAGGATTGTTTCTTGCTTTTGAAAATAGACTGAGATTTCATCCTAAGATTATTTGTCAAGATTTACTCAAATTCCGATGGGCTTGAAAGATGGCTTTAGGATGCAAATAAGAGTTCAAAATCATTTTGAAAATGATTCTACTAAAAGCCTTTAGTTTTAGCTCTTAAATTTAGATTCACTTTGAGTTAATTTTTGTATTTGACAGGTGACCCATTTCATTCTTTTGTGTATGGATATTAAGTTGTCCCCACATCTTTGTTATGCCTCACACACACCTCCAGCTCCCTCCCCAGTTGAAATGTCTGGATACCTTAATCAGAATTTAATTGGCTGTACATTTGAGGGTTTATTTCTAGACTCCAGAATACTTAATTCCATTCCATTCATTATGATGATGTCTTATTCATGCTATCTGAAGTTTCTGAAACAGATGGTTTCTTTTGAGCTGTATTCATCTTGACTGGATGTTCTTATTAGCTTGGAGTGCTACAGTAACAAATTTTCTGGAAGACTGGGCTATTTACTTGGGAAAAGTTTTCCAAAAAAGACACATAACGTCTTATTTCCTGCTTAATGTGTTATTTTATTTGCCTTTGTGGAATTGTAAATGTCAAAGTATTTTTTCATGGCTTGCTTTTCCCTGTCTTCTGTCTTCTTGGCTTCCCTTGAGCTATTAATTTTGAATTCTTATTTGCAGCCTAAGGTCCTCTTTCAAGCCCAGTGGAATTTGAGAGCAAGGTCAATTAGTTTCACATTTGCATGGCATACAGTGCACTTTAAACACTGCATGGGCTAACGACTAAAGTGCTGTTTTGATCAAATATATCCTTTGTTGACTAACTTTTTGGCATATAGTTTAAAGGTAATGGGGTTAGCTGGTAGTCATCTTGTGACTTAAATGCCATACTGGACCACACAGATGCCTTTTCATTTTAGGCTATTAATCTCACAAGCTGAACTTCTAATCTTAGAAGTTGAAAATTCTTTTGGTGCATCAGGAAGGTAGAAAAGTGGTTTTCACGGATACTGTGCAGAGATTGACAAGAATAACTAGAGTACGGGTAATTCTGTTTGTGTGTCTACTTTTTTAGTCGGTCAACTAGGTAGAAGTGAACTCTTGTCCAAGCTTGTATTCTCTTAAACTTCTAAAAGACAAATTTATCTTATTTATGAAAATATTTGGTGTATACATACTGATGCATAGTCTCAAAATATCATCTTCCTATTAGTATAACAGTTACTACGCTCTACTTTTTTTTGGTATTGGGACTTGAACTCAGGATCTTGCACTTGCTAGGCAGGTGATTATGCCACTGAGCTATATCTCTGGCTTTAGTGCTCTACTTTTTTAAAGATATATTTCAGTTGAAGCTAGGCATGGTGACACACACCTGTAATCTCAGCACTGGGATTGGGAAGCTGAGGCAGGAGGATCACAGTGAGTTCAAGGCCAGCGTGAACTACATAGTGAGACCCTGTCTTAGGGAAAAAAAAAAAAGATACATTTCAGTTGAATAATAAATTACTTCCTTTTGAAGGAATAATAAATTAGTTTCCTGTAAGATAGATGGGAGGCCATTAATGTAACGTATTTGTATTCTGGCAGTGTGGTAAGAAACATGCTAGATGCTGTCTTCATCAGTGTATTGGCCCCTTGGGCATGATTCTTCAGCCAAGTGTGTATATATGAAATCACCTGTTTTTGTGACTGCCTTCAGGTCTTCATCCAGGTTTTTCTCCTAAGCGTTAGTAAATGATTCGACTTTGCCAAATCTATCACAAACCTTTATTCTTCCATTAATTTAATAATAAATGCTCAGCGAAAGCTTCCTGAGTATGTGCTGCACTATAATTGTCGCTCACAGTACAGAGGTGAGGAGACAGCTTCAGCCTTTGTCCAGGGACTGTGCATTATAAAAAAAATGTTGCTAATAACTCTTAATTCCATCAACTAATGAGTTTTATGTAACACATTAAACTCTGAGAACATAGAATAGTCATCTGTTCATGAAAGCAAACAAGTGCATACTATGTGCTAAAGGGGTTTGCCTTGTGAAGGTCGGGGCAGTGACTGAGAGGAAGAGACATTTACTTAAATTGCAATCTTACATTCACCTGGGTGATGCATTGGTAGCAGAAACACCTTCATGGCTAACAGAGCGTCTTGTGCCAGGGAATCCAGAGGAGGACTAGGGTGGCAAAACCAGAGTTGAGAGTAAGGTGGGGCCAGATACTTCAAGACCCTTTAGGCTGCATTGAAGGCTTTGTTCTCTTTCCTAAGAAGCCATTGAGTTTTTAAAATTCAAAGTTATGTTTTACATGGACCAGGAACTAGGTCTCAGTTGGAGTCCGGCTAACTCTTATTCAAAAGAGAGCATTAAATTTAAAAATTTATGTTTTCTTTAAGCAGTACTTCACCAATTTAAATATGTTTAAGAATAACCTAGAAGAATTTATGAAACACATTTTGGAGGCCCCTTCAGAGATTCTGGAAGTCTAGATGAGTTCAGCATCTTCTAAGTTGTGAGAAGGTGTTGGGAGTTTGATTAGAAATTAGAGGTACAAGAGTAACTCTTTTCTTTTTTGTCATTTTTTTCTTTGTGTATAAACAGTGAAGAATCATTTTTACTCATAATAGTAAGTGAGGTGGGCTCAAAAACCCAATTTAGGAGGGCAAGAAATCCAATCCAAAAATAAAAGCAATAGACTCCAAAAAGAAAAAGGAAGCACTTTTATTAGCTGAGCTCAGCGGCGACACTATCCATCCTCACGCAGGAGTAAGGAAGTGTGCCCGAGCTTAGGGTGGGGGGAGGATTTAAAGACTCAAACTGCAAGGGGAGGTGCAAGAGAAGGGAGAGGGGAGAAACAACCTCAGCAAGAGTACTTAGGAGTAGGGCTGTAATAGAGTCAACATAACCTCCAAAACAGACTATGATCATTACTAATACCTTTTCAGATACATAGGCCAAATTACCCACACAATAACTATATCTCTCTCATTTTCTCTTCCTTATTCACTTACACAACCATCATATAGCTCCAGTCACTACTCATCCTCTGTTTACCTGCTTCTTTTCCAACCCATCAACTTCCATATACACACTTCATCATAAGACCTGCATACTTTCGCCTCACCCATTCATAGCCCAGTGTTTTGTCATTTCCTTTATTTACTTGTCATTTCAATTTTTTAAATCCATTTTGGTCGTTGTGCTATCTCCAGCAGTTTGAGAATGAGAGGTGGTCTCTTTTTTTTTTTTTTTTTTTTTTTTCATAAAAGATCACATTTTCAGTTGCAGAACCAGAACAATCAAGGTGGGCTATTTACAGGAACTAGAACAATCAAGGTGGGCTATTTATGGGAACTAGAACAATCAATAGGGAACATCTACTGTAACAGGTTATATATTGACACATAGTTTCTAAGACAGTTTAACCAGAGAACATCTAAGGTGACAGGTTATATATTGACACATAGTTTCTAAGACAGTTTAACCAGAATGGGGAAGCAGATACAGTTAGTGGAGTTATAGGATAAGTTTCACTGTTTTTATTGTGGCCCAGTATTTTTAGGAAATTTATAGCCTATAACAATAATCATGATGAAATACTTTGGGAGCTATATTAGATAGAAATCATTTGCAGGATATGCAGATTTTACTTTTATGTGTATGCTCTTTTCTAGGCGGGAACTTAGTACAAGGCAGCATTGAGAAACTGAAGTATTGAAAGTAGTGTCTGAGTCTTAGCTCCAGAACTCAAGACATATCAAATGAGAAAGGAATGATGATGAACAAAAATTTGTAACATTTTCAGTACTGTTGAGATTTTGTAATTTAGATCAATACATTTTGAGATTCTGTATTTGGTATTTTTAACAAGAGCAGTAAGTCTATTTATTACAGAATTCACTTCTTTATTTTGTTTTTTCTAGATCTAATTACTTGTTTGGACATTGCATCCAACTTTTTGGAGCCTGAGTTCAGGTATGGCCACATTTATGACTTTTATGTGTGTACTTAGATGTTTCTCGTAGTCCACTTCTCATTGTGTTACACTGAAGGTTAACATATAATGTGTGACACATAATCATTGATTTGGGACTTTAATACATTAGAGTTAATTTAAACTTGAACATTTAGTTGCCATTTTTAAATTCTGCTTTAACTGTAACATTCAGATCTTCTCTAAAATGAAAGTCTAATATTTAAATGCTTTAAAAGTAGAACCTGTTGCTGTGTAAAATCTGACAAAATTATTACTCTAAATAGAAAAGCTGTCTCTCCATCTTTTTTTTTTTTTTTAATCAGAAAGGGGAGAGGTGGTGGAGGCTGAATTTTTCAGTGTTCTTATCCAAGTAGCATTTCTCCTGCTGTTTCTATGCTTTATACCTTTGTCTCTTGCCTTGACTAGGGTTACTGTTTAACTCATCTCCCATATCTAATTCTTGCTTTCTTTTATTCAGGCTACTGCCAAGTAGTTTTTAAAAATGCATACTGATCATTTCCCTCCTTAAAAATGTCGAGAAACTCTTTATTGTGATAGAAAGTTCAGATTTGTTAGCTTTATCATCACTCTTTCATGAGGAGGCCCTGAACCATTTTTCCAGTCTCATCTACATGCACTATGATTTACACTGCTGTGAACTGTCAGAACTCTTGCTCAGAACTGCTGTACTATGGTCTGCTTTGCAGTCACTCTCATCTTCCAAAATCCATTTCACCTGCCTCCTTTCACCTTGTTATTGCTCCCAAAGAATCTTACTTTGTCTTCCAGAATGGTCTCTGTCTGGAAAGAATCCCTTTTTTCTGCATCAAGGGAGCCTGGTTAGCAAGAGTAACTAACTCTGGCATCAGCTGGCTCCCCTCTCTACTCTTCGGCTCCATCATCATCACCCAAACCCAAACTGCTGTCTGGGGGGCTACTGCACTGTCTTCCTGATGGTGTCCCAGCCTCCACTCATGATTCTTTACCCAGTTTTACCCACCTAGGAGCCAGAATAATCAATATAGTAAATAAAGAAAAACATGAGTACACATATATCATAGTAATCATGTGCATATGTAGGCTGTCAAATTCCTTTACTGACCTCTGTGTTTTACTTAGAAATAATTCCGTCATCCTTTCCTACAAGGCTTCTGTATGATCTAGTCCCTTTCCATTTCTCTGACCTTCCTTTTGCTCTGTGTGCTCTACCTGCAGTGGCCATTCACACTTCCACCTGCCAACTGTGCTGCCTCAGAGATACGCTCTTTGTCGTGGTGGGTGTGCATTTCTACCACTTGTTCCAGTGACATCTGGCAGCTCACTTAACAGACCCCTGTTCCCTGACTGAGGCTATGCAGAGCCCTGTGAAGAGAGTCTCTAGAGCCCATCCTCTGTGTCAGGGGCACATTGTTGTCCATTTGCCTTATCTGTAAAGTGAAGATAATAATAGTACATACTACACAGGATTCTTGTGTGAATTATCTGAAACACTTAAGATTGTTGTTCTGCACATCTAAACTAAATGTTCATACTACTTTTATTAAATTAGAAACTTTGCCAGTTATTTTAAAATGCCTTTTCTTCATGACAGAATCAAAATCTAAATATGTATTGGTTTTTTTACTGCTGGAGTGTAAACTTATCAATGACAAGGGTCATATTTGTTTGGTTGACCTTTTTAAACTTAAGTACCCAGCCCAACCAGACACTCAACAGACTGCGTAATAGACATTCTTATAAGTCTGGGGATTGTGGTGAATAGATCTTATAATAGAAATATGTCCGCCATTCATTATGAAGTAAAATAAAGCAGTATGTAGAATGAGATTTTTGTAAATACGTGGTTTAAGAGATGTTGAGTATGTATGGGTGGAAAAAGTCTGAAGAGGCTTTTTTGAAGTGATTCCTTTCAGCGTGATGACATTATGCAAGTTAGTTACATTGAGCTGAAAAATCTGTGTGTGATATGTTTTGCTTTTCTCCAGAAAGTACAGCATTATATAAGCTTTTACTTATTTCCATTTCTCAGTAAGTACTGCCCACCTGGTTGTCTCCTTCCTTTTGCTGAGATATCTGGAACAATTCCTCATGGATATAGAGATGTAAGTTGGACACAGACTTACTTTAAAGTTGTAATGTAACTTTTTAAAAACTCTAGAGTATTTAGATGTTTATTTGTTATATGTCTTTATCCTTTTTTAGGAAAAATTTCTTTTTCCTAATAGGCAGTGTTTTATTTTGTTCTGCAAAAAATGTTATGGCATCAGTACTCTGAGAACAGCTCAGAACAACCGATTTCTTGAGGAAGTAGAAGTGTTTTGATTATGAATATCAAAAGAAAATTCAAACTTACGTTTTCTTTTTCCCTTCCTCAAGTCCTCACCATTATGTGTGGCTGGTATACATGCAGGAGTAGTGTCGAATGTGTTGGGTGGCCAAATCAGTGTTGTAATTAGTAAAGGCATCCCGTACTATGAAAGTTCTTTGGCCAACAACGTCACATCCGTGGTGTAAGTACATATGCTGTTTGTAATAAGCATGCTGGGAGTGTGGTGGGGGTGGGGCGGGGCTGTGCGACACTAGCTCAGTCTCGACAAGATCAATCTTAGGAAGTGTTAAGTAACATTCATGGAGTAAGCACTCATATTTGTGTTCTCAGTGAGAATTTTCAGAAGTACAGGCAGTCTTGTATTCTAGCTCATTCTGCTTCAAAAATGTCATTTGAAAGGGTGATTTGTTTCTTTATGTTCTAAGTCTTAAAAACATCTGGGATAATAGACTATAAATTTGTTGCCAAATCCTTACTTTATTGTGCAGATCAGAAGGGCTATTGTGTACCTTATAATCCATGCAAACCAGGATGGACTGAAAATAATTGAAATTCTTTGAGCACAAAATAAATTTTCACACAGAGGTAATGTGATTTTCTGTCTCATCCCAAGAGGATATTGACGAATGTATTTTCGTGGATTCTACAGTGTTCTCCTGTTTTTATAGAACATAAACCAGGCATCAGAAGTTGACATTATATAGAAACGTGGTATATTTTTTATCAGTCTTGCCTGTTGGTACGATCAGCAGTATTTATAAATCTTGGTTCTCAGCATGCTTAGTCCTGCAGACAACAGGTGAGCCTAAGAGAAGCCAGCATTTCATCAGAGGTCCTAAGTCAGATTTCAGAAGACATGAGCATGGGCCATACCGAGGGCAGGATAGAGCAGGAGTTGGCAGTCTTTTTCTGTAAAGATCCAGCTAATCGACAGTTTAAGCTTTAAGGACTACATGTATCTGTCACTTGTCGCTTATTCTTTATTCACTGACTTTTTAACTATGTAAAAACCGTTCCTAGTCCTCTGGCCATACTAAAGAGGTCATGTATAGATAGGCCATCATTTCCACATCCCTGTCGTAACATCAGCAGTGTAACTATCTTTCTTGTTTTTGGTTTTGAAGTTTGTTTTTGAGACTAAATCTCACTATATAGTTCACACAGTCCTTCAGCTCACTTTGTAGCTCAGGCTGGCCTTGAACTCCTGGCAATACTCCTGCCTCAGCCTCCCAAGTGCTGAGACCATAGGTGTGTACCACCATGCCTGAGTTTTTTTTTTTTTGTTTTGTTTTGGTTTTTTTTTTGGTACCAGGGGTCGAACTCACAACCTTGCACTTACCAGGCAAGCACTTGAACCACTGGACTAAATCCCCGGCCATGCTTGACTTTTTGTTTTGTTTTTGTTTTTTTGAGAAAGGGTCTCACTATGCAACCTTTCTTTTGGCTTCCTCTGCAGGATTTTATATACATATTTTTTTTCTCCTGTTCTACCTTTAGAAAGAACTTTTCTTGTGTGTTCTTTCTTTCATACTTCAAAAACATGTAAATGTATTACATTCCCTTACAGTATTTTGTTAAATGCAAGAGCTAAACTGAGGACTATTCTTCCAGGTCACCTGGAGCCTTATGACCTGCTATCTAGTGGACTTCACACTTGTTTCACTCTTCCATTCACATCACTTCACCATTCTGAACCTTCTTTTGAAATTTGGAAGTGATGCTTTCTTTATTCTAATACCAAAACCCACTCTCAGGATAGAGATAGATGCTGCAGCCCTTGAATGCAGTCTATTAGTAGCCAGCTCTTTGTCTATTTACTGTAGGAAATGAGCCTTTTTCTCTGAAAATATACTTTTGTCTTAAACTCACCAAAAGTTGCCATTTCACAGAAAAGTTTTAGGAGTGAGTTTTATGAAAAAGAAGTAAAATAAATATGTAGTAAAAATTAAACATACATGCTTGCATACTCATGTGAAACTCTGTACTAGATTCTTGTAGAAAAAGTTGTTTATGCTGATTTCAGAGGTTGCTCTTAGAAATGAAGCTTTCTTTTGAAGAACAGTATCAGTTATCTAATTTTTAGCCACAGAAGTTTCATTAATATGAGGATGTCATGTATTATGTGAGTGTCATAAGAAAATACCTTTTTCTTTTTCAGGGGACACTTATCTACAAGTCTTTTTACATTTAAGACAAGTGGTAAGCCTTTCATGGAATTTCTAATAATATAATTTGTGTAACTGCTAATTTTTTTTCTGACACCAGCTATTGGTGAGGCATTGTGCTAACTGCTGGGTTTTTGTTTTTATTTTTGTTTTTCCCTTTATTATTACTTGTTATAACAACACTACAGGTAAAATAGGTAACTAATTAGACAGTGAATAAAGTGGATCTTCTCTGTGTTGTAAGAAGGAGGCTCCCCTTAAGAAGGTGACTTTAATGCTGTCAGGCGTGTTCCGGGTGGCGGGGCCAGGGACTCTGAGAGGATGACTTTTGAATTTGACATGCAGCAGAAATTATTTGTTGAACACAGCTTTTCATTTGCCTGGCATTGTTCTGGTGCTAGTGATACAACAGCAGGCAAAATAAGCACACAACCCTCATAGAGAATGTTACATATAAACAAAAACTAGGAGGTAAAAGAGGAAATTGCCCTCTTCTCTGATAAATGTCTCAGAAAGCTGCAGCTGCACCTCCATAAAGTAACAGTTATTACTCATGGATGTATGATCAGCCCTCTGTAATCATAGCTTTCACATGTGCATATTAATAGTATTCAGAGAAAAAAAATTTCCTCTGTACTGAACCTGTGCAGACTTCTTCTTGTCATTGTTCCTTAAACAATAGAGTGTAACTACATTGCATTAGGCATTGTAAGTAATCCATAGATGATTGAAAGTAAGTGATACCTCTGTTCACGAACACTTTCATTTGCAAACAATATGGTTTTCAGACAAAAGCATTTGGCAAAATTTTGTTTTTGTTTGCAAATTCTTCAGCAGGTGACAAACATGACTGTGGCCATCTAATTAGAACACCAATGTGGCCATCTTTTCCAAAATCGTAGAACAAATTAAATTCATGAACTGAGATACTGCTGCATACAGCAAGAATATATAGAATATGTGCTAAGAATAATAATACACCATTTTATATAAGGAACTTGAACATCTGTGGCTTTGGTATCTACTTTGTGGCGAGAGGTAGGGTTTTGGACTCAATCTCCCGTGAATACTGAGGGAATACTGAGGGTTGAGTATGTATTTGTAAGTTTTTTTAGGACACACAAAAATATGGACCCAAGAAGCACTTGCAATTGTGTAATAGTTTGCAGAAAGTGAGTTTATAGGTTTTGAACTTACATTTGGAAACCAAGGTTTCTTTTTGTTTTTTTGTTTTTTTTTTTTTTTTCCTTTCAGGTTGTTATGGAACACTGGGAATGGAATCTGGTGTGATTGCCGACCCTCAGATAACAGCATCATCTGTATTGGAGTGGACTGACCAAACAGGGCAGAAGAACAGTTGGAAACCTGAAAAGGCCAGACTGAAAAAACCTGGACCTCCTTGGGCTGCTTTTGCCACTGATAAAGATCAGTGGTTACAAATAGATCTGAATAAAGAAAAGAAGATAACAGGTTAAGAGACACAATTTTCTACAGTGATTGGTAATACTGATTTTATTTGGGATCCTGGTGACATCTAAGATTTTCATAGAGAGTTAGGTCCTTGAAAATTTAATTGTATGTTTCAGTTTTTCTTCACTGGTGCTATTACTAAAGATAGTTTTTGTTTTTTATTTTTTTATTTTTAATTAATTTTTTGGTATTTGAGACAGGATCTTGCTATGCAGTTCAGGCTGGCCTTGAGCTCACTTTGTAGCTCAGGCTAGTCTCAAACTCATTTTGATCCTCCTGCCTCAGCCTCCCGAGTGCAAGGGATTACAGGCATGCGCCACCACGCCCGACTAAAGAAACAACGTTTTTTGTTTTATTTTCTGTTTTTTGGTACGAGGATTGAACTCACAACCTTGTGCTTGCCAGGCAGGCACTTATACCACTGAGCTAAATCCCTAGCCGTGTTTTTTTACTTTTTAAATTTTGTTAATTTTTCATTTTTTTTGAGACAGGGTCTTGCTATATAGCTCAACTGACCTGGAACTCTCAGTGATCCTCCTACCTCAGCCTCCCAAGTGCTGGAATGGCAAGCAAGTGGCACCATTCCTGGCTCAAAATAGTTTTGTGAAACATGGTGCTACTGAGCATTGAACCTGGAGCTGTACCTATATCCCCAGATCTACCTACCTACCTTCCTTCCTTCCTTCCTTCCTTTCGTGCTTTCGCTTCGCTTCTCTTCTCTTCCCCTTCTCTTCTCTTCTCTTCTCTTCCCCTTCCCCTTCCCCTTCCCTTCCCTTCCCCTTCCCCTTC